>VMOF01000379.1:48234124-48438628 GCA_011764245.1 Trialeurodes vaporariorum
AAAATTAAAAAGATTGGGCCATGTGAAACTCTGAACCCCCGACAAGCTGGATAAAATTTAGAGAAAAATTTGGACAAAACGAAACACGGTAAACCCAAATGGAACTTACAATGGGGCGCAAAGGTGGGTTTTGCTTATGCAACTTAACCAACCCATAAATTCTCGAGACGACAGCACCAGAAACACGTAAGTTGTCCGCACGATTTTTAGAAAAAAAGTCCCTGTCCGCCCAAATTTTTTAAAAAAAAAATTAACTTTCTCCGTATGAGCTGGTATAAGAGAGCGGCGATTCTTTTATAAGTGGTCTTATCTTCGAGCAAATCTTTTAAATTTTTCCCAAAATAACCCTCAGTATTTAAACCACAGTTTTATTAGACTTGTCCGCATTCACAATCTTAATTTGAGGATTATTTTTTATGAAAAAATGGGTTTTCGGTGATATCTTTTTCAACGTTCGCATAAAAAAACACTCTCTAAACGGTTCACTAGACGCCACACGAATATTTTCATGACCACCTACGCGCCTAGCAAGGTTTTGATACCCATTAATAGCACTGCTTATCTTATCACGAATGACGGTAGCCAAAGCGGGATGGAACCGAAGTTGGCATTCAATGCTGGTAAAAATTTTATCAATGGGCACCAACCTAAACACCGATTTCTCATTGGCATTTGGAAAAATGGAATGCAAAATTTTGGCCCTAGACATAGCACTCTAGTAACGAAATCAGGTAACTGCGTGTCAGAAATATTTTCTACCCAAGAATCCTTCTTTTCCAGGAATGGCGGGAAAAAACTGACCATAATCTTCATTGCACGCTGTTTTAAGAAATGAAACTTTTTAGCCAACCTGTTGTTGAGTCGGACTTTCAAATCATCTTTTTTCTCCGAGCCAATCCTGAAACGAAATCCGCCACCACACATGGAGGAAGTTGACTTTGCAAGAAACTAATGACACCACGAATACGCTGAGAGAGAATGTGTATGTCCACATGGACGTCCTCGATAAAAATTTTGAAGCAAATCATGTCTAAAACGATCAATAACCCTGCTGGCATTATTCTTTCTAGCCCTAACTGATTAATAAGTTGTATAATCATTTTGCAGAAACCGTGGCATCAAATGGAATTTCCGACATGACAAAAGGAAAATTTGCCGGCATTTAGATGACACCAAACTTCTACTCAACTTATTGAGAGATTTAAGGGCTTTGACCGTGTGGTTTCCGTGCAATCGTTTCAACCCCCTATAAAACATATTAAAAAAAAAAAAAAAAAAAAAAAAAAAAAAAAAAAAAAAAAAAAGGGCCAAAAAGCACCCTACGCGTAGAATGTCCGAGTCCTGTCACGCATCGCTCGTGACACCACACGTAAAAAGGTGAAAAGAACGTGAGACCTAAGATATATGTAGAATACACAAATCTAAAAGGGGAAACAAACCGAGCTTGGAAGTAGAAATGTGTAAAAAATTAAAGGAAATGTAAAAAAAGACAGCCGGAACCTATGTGGCCGAAAAATATTGGAAATTTACAGGCCGGAGAGACAAAATGCACCCTACGCGTAGAATGTCCGAGTCCTGTCACGCATCGCTCGTGACACCACACGTAAAAAGGGGAAAAGAAAAGTGAGACCTAAGATATATGTAGAATACACAAATCTAAAAGGAGAAACAAGCCGAGCTTGGAAGTAGAAATGTGTAAAAAGTTAAAAGGGAAAAGTAAAAAGAGACAGCCGGAACCTATGTGGCCGAAAAATATTGGAATTGACAGGCCGGAGAGACAATTTAAAACATGAAATTTGACGAAAATTTTTTTTTTTTTATATAGTCAGAACGTAAAACCTGTAATTAAAATAACGGTAACGGTTAAAATGTCATTAACAGTGAAACATGACCCCAAAGGGGAAAAAAAAAAAAAAAAAAAAAAAAAAAAAAAAAAAAAAAAAAAAAAAAAAAAAATCACAAAATGCACCCTACGCGTAGAATGTCCGAGTCCTGTCACGCATCGCTCGTGACATCACACGAAAAAAGGTGAAAAACGTGAGACCTACGATATATGTAGAATACAAAAATCTAAAAAGAGAAACAAGCCGAGCTTGGAGGTAGAAATTTTAAAAAGTTAAAGGAAATGTAAAAAGAGACAGCCGGAACCTGTGTGGCCGAAAAATATTGGAATTGGCAGGCCGGAGAGACAATTTAAACCATAAAATTCGACGAAAAATTATTTTTTTATATAGTCAGAACGTAAAAACCTGTAATTAAAATAACGGTAACGGTTAAAATGTCATTAACAGTGAAACGTGACCCCGAGGGGGGGAAAAAAAAAAAAAAAAAAAAAAAAAAAAAGGGGGAAAACAACAAAAAGTCACGCGTAAAATGTCCGAGTCCTGTCAAACATAGCTTGGCCCACTCCGCGTAGAAAGGGTGGAGTATTAAAACTATAAGAAATATGTAGACAATAGTAATCTCATAAGAGGAACATGAAACAGTCCGACAACAATGAAAATTGGTTTGCCGGGGGAATTTTAAGGACACTGTAAAAAAACGTGAAAAGGAAGTTAATGGTGAAAACCAAAAAGTAAGATTTGACATAAAGGCAATTTAAAAATTTAAAAAACCCTGAAAAAACATGGACATTACCAAATGAAAAAAAAAAAAAAAAAAAAAAAAAAAAAAAAAAAAAAATGAAAACTGCCAACAGCGAAATAAACAAAATTGGAAAGTTCAAGCAACCCGGCAACTCTGCAAAAGAAAGTAAGGTTACCCTACTATTGCGAAAAAGAAACACGTTGGTCGAAAGCTGAAAATTACAGTTAATGAATCAGAACAAACAAATAATTAGAAAATGATCAGAATAAATTGAAATCGGGATAGGGAAAAGAAAAAAACCCAACACATAACAGGTACAAGAATGTAAAATAAAAAGGGTTTTATACCATGACACAACACTAGACAAAGAACAATCAAAAAAAACAATCCCCGTGAATATAAGTATAAAACAAATTTTTAATTAGCCCCCTAATATATATAACAACTTTAATCGGGATAAAGGCTATTATTAATCAATAAGACGGGACGTTTCGGGGGATCACAACCCCATTATCAACCGCGAAAAAAAAAAAATTTAAAAAAAAGTGAAAATAATACAAGGCACAGGTGGTCAGGCCATTGAAATCGAGACACAGAGTATACAAACCTAGACGGGAACCCTCAACGATCACCATCACCAGCGGCTCTGGAAGGGAAAAAAAGGTGATAGCAAGCGCTGAGCTTACCTACATCTGCGCGGGAATTACAAACCCGGTCACCACATTTCAAAATATTGATCATCTCCAAGACAGTACGGGCATAATCATTACTCTCGGAGTCCAGAATTTTAACACCATTAAAATCAAAAGTGTGTTTTAGTGAATTTTCATGCTGATGTAATGCCGTCTTTTCATTTTTGTCGTATTTATGCCCGTTTAATCTTTTTTTTAACAGCTGCTTAGTCTGACCAACGTACCCCATCCCACAATCACCGCACTCAACGTAGTAAACCACCCCGCACATCTGCTCCTTCTCTCGCTTAGCTTTCAAATTTGACCACAAAAACTGCAAATCATTGAAGCGTCTATGCACCACTGAAAAACCGTAATGGTTCAGAAGTGCAGAGAGGTTTTCAGACAAATAGGGAACATAAGGAAGAGAGATGACCTTTGACAAATCCAATTTCGTTTTCGGGGGCAGTTGTTCTTCGCTGTTGCGTTTACGGCGAACCAAATTAAAAATATTATTAACAAGGGAAGACGGATAGCAATTTTCACTCAAAAGCCGTCGGCCAACACGCAATACTTCAGCCAAAAATTGAGGATCACTGAGACGATACATACGCTGCGCAAGGTTAAAAATAATATTCCTTTTAAAAATAAAAGGCTGCACCGACAAATAATTTACGTATCGCCCCGATGACGTAGGCTTCTGGTACCATTTACACCTGATATTGTTATTATTGCGTATCACCGTTAGATCAAGAAAATTCAGGCTTTGATTTACCTCCTCCTCCAAAGTGAATTGGATTGAAGGGTTTTTTGAGCAATTCGGCAATTCCAGCAAATTCGGGGTTTGGCCATGGGGGGCTGTGTATCGGCAGTGCTGGCTAATATTGTCATGGAAGATTTTGAGGTGGATATTCATGCCTCAATTCCGTTCTTAGTTTATTTCTATAAGAGATATGTTGATGACTTGTTTTTAATTGTTCATCAAGAAAATGTAAATCCCACTCTGCAGTTTTTCAACTCAAAAAACCCTTCAATCCAATTCACTTTGGAGGAGGAGGTAAATCAAAGCCTGAATTTTCTTGATCTAACGGTGATACGCAATAATAACAATATCAGGTGTAAATGGTACCAGAAGCCTACGTCATCGGGGCGATACGTAAATTATTTGTCGGTGCAGCCTTTTATTTTTAAAAGGAATATTATTTTTAACCTTGCGCAGCGTATGTATCGTCTCAGTGATCCTCAATTTTTGGCTGAAGTATTGCGTGTTGGCCGACGGCTTTTGAGTGAAAATTGCTATCCGTCTTCCCTTGTTAATAATATTTTTAATTTGGTTCGCCGTAAACGCAACAGCGAAGAACAACTGCCCCCGAAAACGAAATTGGATTTGTCAAAGGTCATCTCTCTTCCTTATGTTCCCTATTTGTCTGAAAACCTCTCTGCACTTCTGAACCATTACGGTTTTTCAGTGGTGCATAGACGCTTCAATGATTTGCAGTTTTTGTGGTCAAATTTGAAAGCTAAGCGAGAGAAGGAGCAGATGTGCGGGGTGGTTTACTACGTTGAGTGCGGTGATTGTGGGATGGGGTACGTTGGTCAGACTAAGCAGCTGTTGAAAAAAAGATTAAACGGGCATAAATACGACAAAAATGAAAAGACGGCATTACATCAGCATGAAAATTCACTAAAACACACTTTTGATTTTAATGGTGTTAAATTCTGGACTCCGAGAGTAATGATTATGCCCGTACTGTCTTGGAGATGATCAATATTTTGAAATGTGGTGACCGGGTTTGTAATTCCCGCGCAGATGTAGGTAAGCTCAGCGCTTGCTATCACCATTTTTTCCTTCCAGAGACCGCTGGTGATGGTGATCGTTGAGGGTTCCCGTCTAGGTTTGTATACTCTGTGTCTCGATTTCAATGGCCTGACCACCTGTGCCTTGTATTATTTTCACTTTTATTTAATTTTTTTTTTTCGCGGTTGATAATGGGGTTGTGATACCCCGAAACGTCCCGTCTTATTGATTAATAATAGCCTTTATCCCGATTAAAGTTGTTATATATATTAGTGGGCTAATTAAGAATTGTTTTATACTTATATTCACGGGGATTGTGTTTTTTGATTGTTCTTTGTCTAGTGTTGTGTCATGGTATCAAACCTTTCTATTTTACATTCTTGTACCTGTTATGTGTTCGGTTTTTTCGTTTCCTATCCCGATTTCAATTTATTCTGATCATTTTCTAATTATTTGTTTGTTCTGATTCATTAACTGTAATTTTCAGCTTTCGACCAACGTGTTTCTTTTTCGCAATAGTAGGGTAACCTTACTTTCTTTTGCAGAGTTGCCGGGTTGCTTGAACTTTCCAATTTTGTTTATTTCGCTGTTGGCAGATTTCACATTTTTTTTTTTTTTTTTTTTTTTTTTTTTTTTTTTTTTCATTTTGGTAATGTCCATGTTGTTTCACGGTTTTTAATTTTAAATTGCCTTTATGTCAAATCTTACTTTTTGGTTTTCACCATTAACTTCCTTTTCACGTTTATTTACAGTGTCCTTATAATTCCCCGGCAAACCAATTTTCATTGTTGTCGGACTGTTTCATGTTCCTCTTATGAGATTACTATTGTCTACATATTTCTTATAGTTTTAATACTCCACCCTTTCTACGCGGAGTGGGCCAAGCTATGTTTGACAGGACTCGGACATTTTACGCGTGACTGTTTGTTGTGTTCCCCTTTTTTTTTTTTTTTTTTTTTTTTTTTTTTTTTTTCCCCCCATCGGGGTCACGTTTCACTGTTAATGACATTTTAACCGTTACCGTTATTTTAATTACAGGTTTTTTACGTTCTGACTATATAAAAAAATAATTTTTCGTCGAATTTCATGGTTTAAATTGTCTCTCCGGCCTGCCAATTCCAATATTTTTCGGCCACACAGGTTCCGGCTGTCTCTTTTTACATTTCCTTTAACTTTTTACACATTTCTACCTCCAAGCTCGGCTTTTTTCTCTTTTTAGATTTGTGTATTCTACATATATCGTAGGTCTCACGTTTTTCACCTTTTTACGTGTGATGTCACGAGCGATGCGTGACAGGACTCGGACATTCTACGCGTAGGGTGCATTTTGTGATTTTTTTTTTTTTTTTTTTTTTTTTTTTTTTTTTTTTTTTTTTTTTTTCCCCCCTTCGGGGTCATGTTTCACTGTTAATGACATTTTAACCGTTACCGTTATTTTAATTACAGGTTTTTACGTTCTGACTATATAAAAAAAAAAAATTTTCGTCAAATTTCATGTTTTAAATTGTCTCTCCGGCCTGTCAATTCCAATATTTTTCGGCCACATAGGTTCCGGCTGTCTCTTTTTACATTTCCTTTAACTTTTTACACATTTCTACTTCCAAGCTCGGCTTGTTTCTCCTTTTAGATTTGTGTATTCTACATATATCTTAGGTCTCACGTTCTTTTCACCTTTTTACGTGTGGTGTCACGAGCGATGCGTGACAGGACTCGGACATTCTACGCGTAGGGTGCATTTTGTCTCTCCGGCCTGTCAATTCCAATATTTTTCGGCCACATAGGTTCCGGCTGTCTCTTTTTACATTTCCTTTAACTTTTTACACATTTCTACTTCCAAGCTCGGCTTGTTTCTCCTTTTAGATTTGTGTATTCTACATATATCTTAGGTCTCACGTTCTTTTCACCTTTTTACGTGTGGTGTCACGAGCGATGCGTGACAGGACTCGGACATTCTACGCGTAGGGTGCATTTTGTGACCTTTTTTTTTTTTTTTTTTTTTTTTTTTTTTTTTTTTTTTTTTTTTTTTTAATATGTTTTATCAGGTGGTGAAACGATTGCACGGAAACCACACGGTCAAAGCCCTTAAATCTCTCAATAAGTTGAGTAGAAGTTTGGTGTCATCTAAATGCCGGCAAATATTCCTTTTGTCATGTCGGAAATTCCATTTGATGCCACGGTTTCTGCAAAATGATTATACACACATTATTAATCAGTTACGGGCTAGAAAGAATAATGCCAGCAGGGTTATTGATCGTTTTAGACATGATTTGCTTTTAATTTGTATCGAGGACGTCCATGTGGACATACACATTCTCTCTCAGCGTATTCGTGGTGTCATTAGTTTCTTGCAAAGTCAACTTCCTCCATGTGTGGTGGCGGATTTCGTTTCAGGATTGGCTCGGAGAAACGATGATTTGAAAGTCCGACTCAACAACAGGTTGGCTAAAAAGTTTCATTTCTTAAAACAGCGTGCAATGAAAGATTATGGTCAGTTTTTCCAGCCATTCCTGGAAAAGAAGGATTCTTGGGTAGAAAATATTTCTGACACGCAGTTACCTGATTTCGTTACTAGAGTGCTATGTCTAGGGCCAAAATTTTGCATTCCATTTTTCCGAAATGCCAATGAGAAATCGGTGTTTAGGTTGGTGCCCATTGATAAAATTATTACCAGCATTGAATGCCAACTTCGGTTCCATCCCGCTTTGGCTACCGTCATTCGTGATAAGATAAGCAGTGCTATTAATGGGTATCAAAACCTTGCTAGGCGCGTAGGTGGTCATGAAAATATTCGTGTGGCGTCTAGTGAACCGTTTAGAGAGTGTTTTTTTATGCGAACGTTGAAAAAAGATATCACCGAAACCTATTTTTTCATAAAAAATAATCCTCAAATTAAGATTGTGAATGCGGACAAGTCTAATAAAACTGTGGTTATAAATACTGAGGATTATTTTGGAAAATTAAACGATTTGCTCGAAGATAAGACCACTTATAAAAGAATCGCTCGCTCTCTTATACCAGCTCATACGGAGAAAGTTAATTTTTTTGTTAAAAATTGGTCGGACAGGGACTTTATTTCTAAAAATCGTGCGGACAACTTACGTGTTTCTGGTGCTGTCGTCTCGAGAATTTATGGGTTGGTTAAGTTGCATAAGCAAAACCTACCTTTGCGCCCCATTGTAAGTTCCATTGGTTCACCGTGTTACGTTTTGTCCAAATTCTTCTCTAATATTTTATCCAGCATTGTCGGTGGTTCAGAGTTTCACGTGGCCAACTCTTTTGAATTTTTTTGTGATATTAATGGTTTAGAGATCCCGGAAGATTACCGTCTCATATCTCTTGATGTTGAATCCATGTACACTAACATCTCGTGTGATCTTGCCATTAACTGTGTTGAGAGGCGGTGGGATGAAATCGAACATCTGTGTTCCCTGCCTAAAGAGCAATTTTTACATGCCCTTAGATTTTGCATTTCTTCAACTGTGTTCCAATTCCAGGATAAATTTTACCAGCAAATTCGGGGTTTGGCCATGGGGGGCTGTGTATCGGCAGTGCTGGCTAATATTGTCATGGAAGATTTTGAGGTGGATATTCATGCCTCAATTCCGTTCTTAGTTTATTTCTATAAGAGATATGTTGATGACTTGTTTTTAATTGTTCATCAAGAAAATGTAAATCCCACTCTGCAGTTTTTCAACTCAAAAAACCCTTCAATCCAATTCACTTTGGAGGAGGAGGTAAATCAAAGCCTGAATTTTCTTGATCTAACGGTGATACGCAATAATAACAATATCAGGTGTAAATGGTACCAGAAGCCTACGTCATCGGGGCGATACGTAAATTATTTGTCGGTGCAGCCTTTTATTTTTAAAAGGAATATTATTTTTAACCTTGCGCAGCGTATGTATCGTCTCAGTGATCCTCAATTTTTGGCTGAAGTATTGCGTGTTGGCCGACGGCTTTTGAGTGAAAATTGCTATCCGTCTTCCCTTGTTAATAATATTTTTAATTTGGTTCGCCGTAAACGCAACAGCGAAGAACAACTGCCCCCGAAAACGAAATTGGATTTGTCAAAGGTCATCTCTCTTCCTTATGTTCCCTATTTGTCTGAAAACCTCTCTGCACTTCTGAACCATTACGGTTTTTCAGTGGTGCATAGACGCTTCAATGATTTGCAGTTTTTGTGGTCAAATTTGAAAGCTAAGCGAGAGAAGGAGCAGATGTGCGGGGTGGTTTACTACGTTGAGTGCGGTGATTGTGGGATGGGGTACGTTGGTCAGACTAAGCAGCTGTTGAAAAAAAGATTAAACGGGCATAAATACGACAAAAATGAAAAGACGGCATTACATCAGCATGAAAATTCACTAAAACACACTTTTGATTTTAATGGTGTTAAAATTCTGGACTCCGAGAGTAATGATTATGCCCGTACTGTCTTGGAGATGATCAATATTTTGAAATGTGGTGACCGGGTTTGTAATTCCCGCGCAGATGTAGGTAAGCTCAGCGCTTGCTATCACCATTTTTTCCTTCCAGAGACCGCTGGTGATGGTGATCGTTGAGGGTTCCCGTCTAGGTTTGTATACTCTGTGTCTCGATTTCAATGGCCTGACCACCTGTGCCTTGTATTATTTTCACTTTTATTTAATTTTTTTTTTTCGCGGTTGATAATGGGGTTGTGATACCCCGAAACGTCCCGTCTTATTGATTAATAATAGCCTTTATCCCGATTAAAGTTGTTATATATATTAGTGGGCTAATTAAGAATTGTTTTATACTTATATATATATATATATATATATATATATATATATATAATATATATATATATATATATATATATATATATATATATATATATATATATATATATATATATATAATATATATATATATATATATATATATATATATATATATTTTTTTTAAACACCTTTGCGATACGATATTTTAATGTTGCCGCAGGGATGGAGAATGAAGGCTTGAGGTTGTTCAAGAAACAAATACTCAAAACAAAGGCTTGTGTCAAGTGGCGGCTCGTGCATCTTGGTAACAACGGATCCTCGCAATTTAAACTTATGTAAAATAATCGATATTTATAGGAGGTGCATTGCACCCTCAAGAAATCGATACTATTACATAGGTTTAAATGGAAAAAACAAGTGGTTGCCAAATTGCATGAGACACCACAGCTAGTGTCATTGGTCCAATCATAGGATCTCTTTTATCTCTCTCATTTTCCTATTGAATGTGAAAGTAGAAAAATGACAGAAAGGGAGGGGGGGGGTTATATCTTGTCTATCCTTGTCTAACATACGTATCTCAATGAAGAAAAGAGAAGGATAGAGAATCAGTTGCGCAACCAGGATCTTTTCCATCTGTTCCATCTCTCTCATATTTCATTTGAATGTGGACGTAGAAATAGGACAGATAGATGTGTTTTATTCGTTTGCCTATCCTTGTCTAACATACGTCTTTCAATAGAGAAAAAAGAGAGGTAGAGAATCATTGGCGCAACCAGGATATTATTCCATCTCTTCCATCGCCAGGGATGAATGTGAAAGTAGAAAAATGATAGAAAAATGGGGTTTCATCCCCTCGTCTATCCTTGTCTAACATACTTATTTCAATGAAGAAAAGAGAGAGATAGAGAATTGGTGGTACAATAACCAGGATCTTTTCCATTTTTTTCACTTTCCCTTTGAATGTTAAAGTAGAAAAACGATAGATAAATGGGGTCTTATCTTATACTCCAAAGTCCACTGTAATCTTTGATCAGGGTATATGAAACGATAATTTGATGAAATTAGGTTAAGTATATCCTTCTGTTCTATACTGTCTGACTGTACTGTGGAACAGAGGTGCATATAATTAGAAAGAGTGGGAGGGCACTTGTGGATCTAATAAGTTGTACTTCTCTCTCCTCGTTCATTTAAACGCGTGTGTTAGAAAAGGATGGGTGGAGTGAGTGAAAGTCACGTGACTCCCCGTAAGCTGTCCTTTTCTATAAGGAACATGCGTTCAAATAAGGAAAGAGAGAGAAGGACAACTTCCTGGATCCGCTTTTCAAGGGGGGGGGGTTAGAGCGAGGAAAGAGAAAAAATAACGAGGAAATTAAAAGAAAAGAACCGAAAACGTTCGTCAGTGCATTGAGGCTGGAGCCTATGAAAATATGTAATTACCGTGAGAGATTTTTCAATATCCAAGAGGAGGCTTGGCTTTGTGTTATCCAAAATTGAATATAGAATACCCGGAGAGAAATGAGCAGTCGCGCGGTGGCGGAGATGTGCGGCAAAGCAATGCACAGTGGGTAGATCCATCCAAAAAATGTTACACATCGATGTGTAACATTTTTCGGACATTATTTCAGTAACTCTCTCCACGTGAATTTTTACGTACAACCAGAGAGCGATTTTTAGATAGATTTTAATGTATGATGGTTCTTCAAAAAATAAAGTTAACACATACTTTGATTCTTAGACTAACTAAATAAAGTTGCAATGCTGACATCAGTGGCGGCTCGTGCAATTTGGCAACAATGGACTGCCTCCATTTGAATCTAAGTCAAACAATCGATTGTTGGTGAAGCGCTGCTTCACTCTCGAATCGATTATTTTACATACAATCAAATGGAGGAAAGACAGTGTTGCCAAATTGCACGAGCCGCCACTGGCTGGCATAAGCTGATCAGCAAAACAATGCGGTAGTTGCAAGGGTCTGAGACCTGATCAAGTTGGAAATTGACCTTTAGAGTAACCGATGAGCTACAATCAACCTTTCAAGAAGCTTGATCTACATTGTAGCTTGACTTGAGGGTTATCGATGTTGTTTGGTGAGCAAGAGGTAGGTTTTACTATAAATCAAGTCAAGTCCGACTTTTCACCAACTTTATCGGGCTCCTGAAATTTTGTGTTTTTTAGAGAGCAAAAAAATGGAAGTAATTATTTAGCTGAAAACAAAGGCACCGGCATGCAATAGTTTCTTCACGAGTGTCTTGGTTTTGAAGAAACACCTGTGAAAACTTCCAAAAAAGTGTGTGTATGAAACCACACCATTTAAACCAATGTTCACCATGAATGTAAACCATGAATATTCATCTCATAGGAACGTATGAGAAAAATCGATTATTCAGGTAGCTATGGCCCACTTACTAATCGATTGTTTCTCATGCATTTATATGGGAATAATACATAGTTGTTAGATTGCTAGATTCGCCTTTGTGAGTCCTTTTATTTACTTATAGACATAGTTTCAGAAGTGTAGGCGCACCTAGACCGATAATCTTTGAAATTCGTCAACATTATTTCTAATATTACTCGATGAAAATGAATGAAAATTAAATTGAGTGTTCACTTTTCAATGAGGAACACTTTAAACACAAAAGAATAAAGTCAGGGGCAAATTCGGTATTGATTTGAAGGAATAAAAGTTAAAAAGCGTCAAAGATTATGATTTTGGTGCGCCTACACTTCTGAAACGAGCTTTACTATAAAAAAAAAAAAAAAAAAAAAAAAAAAAAAAAAAAAAAAAAAAAAAAAAAAAAACAAACAAACAAAACCCCCCCCCCCAAAAAAAAAAAAACCCACCAAAATTCAGACCCTCGAAACTGCCTCATGATCGTGTCCACAAATTTTCGTTTTACAACCCACTGTCCGTTAAGCCAACCGATAGCGATACTTAATACGGATATATCCGATACCGAAGCTGGAGGAAAGAAAAATTATTATAATTAGTTTTGACGCGCCTGGCCGGACCAGCGTGAGGCAGCGCGCGGCGGCGCGGGGTAGCAGTATTATGAGGCGAGAAGGAAATATTCAATAAACCAGAAGAGAACTGATCTGACTTGTAAACGTGTGAGAGTGCATGAGTGTGAGCTATAAATACTTGTTAATAGTCAAATTACAAAAGAAAACAATCGAGATAAAAGAGTCCGAGCTTTCCGAAAGTACCAGCAGACTCCCTCGCCACGGCATGAGCGCCTCCGGCGATTCAAATAGATATTGAAATCATGGTTTATTGTATGTATCAACGAGCTGTAGAGTGTAGCCATCAAAGAAGGACCTCCGCCTAGAAAATAATTTTGAAGACACCTCGGAGGCAGCAACGATGGAGATATCTCTTACAAATATTTTACACATCAGGCTCGGTTTGTTTCCCTCTTATTTGTTAACCCTTGTGCACTGAAAAAAAAAGTTATGGTCATAATACCAGATTGTAATCATATTACCAAAAGCATAACGATATGTTAAATACAGAAAGTCCAGTACTTTGACTAGAAAATTATGGTGTTAACACCAGAATATGAGCACAGAACTAGAATTTCCTAAAAAAAAAAAAAAAAAAAAAAAAAAAAAAAAAAAAAAATGCAAGAACTATGGTACAAACACTAGAAATCTGGTAAGTGTATTATCATTTAACCCTTTCATACCTGGAGTCCATTCCAAGGACATTGGAATAACATGTAGTCTTATGAAAAACTTAAAACTACAATATGGGCATCAATTTAGATGAGGAGACATCGTTAAGATCAACCATGCTGGTCGAAACTCTGTTTCTGAGCAAAAATAATTTCAGGTCTGAAAGGGTTAGATAGGTTCACATATTGTCATGCTTTTGGTAATTGTTTTTTCATTGCGTGACCAGTGGGGGTGAATTTTCACTCCACGTCAATTTTTACTTTCTCACTCTAATGAAATTAGAAAAATTGAGAAAGTATTGCAATGGCGCAGAGATTTTTGATGCATTTTGTTTCGATACTTGGCCCGCTGCGACTAAATCAATCATGATAATTATAAAATAATTGGCTTTTATCATGCCTAATACTATCCTAAAGAACATCCATCCATGATATTTCAATATTTCTTAACCATATGTGGTAGGGAGGAGTAAATGCACAAAATTTCTGTGGCGTCTGTCTGTCCGTCTGTCCGTCTGTCTGTCTGTCTGTCTGTCTGTAGTCATGAACGTGAAACCCAGCATAACTTTTGAACTACTGATCCATATGCATCCAAATTTTGCAGAGATGTTGCTTTTAACATTCCTCAGAGGGACTTTTTGTGTTTTTTTTAAAATTTTAATTTTTAGGTTAGTTATGGATGAAAAATGGTTTCCATTAAAATCAATAGGAAAATGGGTCAAAAAAGAGAAAAATTTAAATATTCTGAAGGAGGGTCTGGGCCCTGGGGGTCTCCCCCGAATACTAAAGGGGGGGTCTGGTGGTCTCCCCCAAAATACTTAGAGGGGGTCTGGAGGTCTCCCCCAGAATACTGAAGGGGGGTCTGGGGGTCTCCCCCAAAATACTTAAGGGGGGTCTGGGGGTCCCACAGATAAAAATAGAGGGAGAAAGCATTCGTAGGTTGTTCCCTACAGTTTATTTAAAAGATGAAAAGCTGAGTTTTAAACAAATCACTTCAATCTTCCATGTGAGTGTATCCAGAAATGGAAATTTTCATCAAATTTTCGAATTTATTACCGAATTTTGTTCAAATTTTTCCGTATTCATAGGCAATAAAATTTATGGGGGGGTGAAACTTCGCTTACCCCCTTTTCGGCATCAATGAGTTTTCATCCAGTTTGAATGTGAACAAATCGCTCTCCGTGTTAACTTGTAGTTTATTTTGTGTTGTTTAAGAAAATGTAGTTTTTTTTGGAATATCTCAACAACTAAATTAATTCAAAGATATCGAAGGGGCGTTTGGTATTATTTTTTGGAATTTGTGAAGTTTTGAAAATATATTAACAGGAAACTTTAACAAGAACATTTTCAATCAGAGGCCTTTCTTTTGAGGGTCATAGTTCATGGTATACATGAACTCTTCCGTTTAAATTGTTTGCCTTGTCATTCTTGTGTTCATAGACTGGCTCAGGGATTTGTCTCTCTCTCTCTCTCTCTCTCTCTCTCTCTCTCTCTCTCTCTGGTTCTATATGGACAGAAATACAAATGGTAAAGAGAGAGGGAGTGAGAGAGAGAAAGAGAGAGAGAGAGAGAGAGAGAGAGAGAGAGAGAGAGAGAGAGAGAGGATGAAATTTCCTTGTTTGAACAATTTTGCTGCTTTCAAGTGTATGTACGGACTGAACCTTTGAAGGTATGTCATGAAAAATCGAAAGCTCTATTGAAAACAACGGAAACATTCAACAGTAAGGGTTTTAACCGCAGGAATACCTTCCGTAAAAGTTCCGTTTCCTCGATAAAAAGATTATTCCAATTTTAACTGTTTTCTCGGGGGGAAAAAAAAAACTTGAGTAAAACCTTACGTTTTCGGTCCATTTTTGCTACTCATGGTACCTATTTGTTAAGTTTGGCACCACGCATCACAAATTCACCTGAATGAAATGCGACATCGAAAAAGTTTTGAGCTGAGCGATGACTGATGATCGGGCTTCTAATATGTTGCCGAGTTTGGCGGGAGATTCAAAAATATTACATCAAGTTGAATGGGACAGTGCGTCTAATTGAACGGTAGATGGCAGCCTTGAAGCCTCCTGTCCATCACAAATGGTGCGTTCCCTCGAGTCTGATACTAACAAGCCGACCGCACTAGCAATTACATGCTTTAGAAAACCATTTGTGGTTGAAATAAGGAAAAATAAAAAACGGACACAGAAACCCGGCTAGAAAAACAGTGTACTTTCGATCCTTTCATTTCAATCGGAGGAACAAGAAAACGACAAATCTACGCTGCCGTTTTGTGCCCAGTCAAACGAATTTCACTAATTTAATTCAATGTAACATTTTTAAATTTCCCACCAAAATGAGCTCTTGCCATCTTTTGCTATCAGCAATTGAAAACTTTTTAGTAAAATTCAGCCAAAATTCCGATGAGAATATTAACAAATGAGCTCGTTACAGCAATGTGTACAGTCGGAGACACAAATAATGCTAAACGACTCCTGAAAATGGGCTCCCCAGTCCCCGCTATACTTAACTGAATGAACGATTAAGCATTGCAGGTGCGGCCTGCCTAGGCCAAAATTTAAGGTGTCTATCAGGTGTAAAATAATGACAATTTAACCGAAAACCCGTTAAATTATTTGTTCCACTATTTTTCCCATATAAAATGGCTATCTATAGTGAGTTGAAAAATCCATATTTGGTTGGAAAAAAAAAAAAAAAAAACTCATGCAGTGAAGGGCTGAAATTGTTTCTCAATGTAGAACGAACACTCAAGTTCATTTTCGCTCATTTTGACTGTGTGATATGAGAAACAACGTTGGAAAGCTCCAAAGATTTTTCGTCTGGGTGCGCTTACACTTAAGAAACGATCCGTGCAAAAGTTAGAAAGAGCCCCGTTTGGCAACACTGCACAAATGAAATACACGCCTCTCCATTCTCTTAGTTTCATTCTAATTTTACTTTTATTGTTTTATATTTTTTTCTTTTTATTTTTTTCGCATTCTGCTCTTCATTTTGTCTCCTTCATTGATTATATTCCTCCTCATTGGTGTTTTTATCCCCGCTTTTCCAATCTGCGCATGCGCAGACAGAAGCTCGGTTTTAACAATCACTTTTACTGTAGACTCTCAGGTCACATATAAAAGCTCTAAATCGAAACTTTTTTTCTTCAGTCGATTTTTTCTAGTGTAACTATTTGTGTTTGTTTCCCTTTCAATTTTATTCGTGTGCCTCTGGTATGTTTCATTTATCATTCTGATTCCACCTGGATATGATTTGTATCTAGGATTTGCCCGTTTGTTCGAAGGGTTGAATACGAGGGTTGTTTGGAAAGCACGAATGCAATTTAGCGAATTTACTTAAGACCTTTTTGACTTGTCTCAAACTTATAAAAAATTGTCTAGATTCGATTTGAAACGCAGCAACGCACCTTTGAAATTTCTCGAGGAAGTTTCAAAAGATTTTCGAGCTAGTATTGGTGATGGGGCAGCTGTAAGGGTCTGAATCTGTGTGTTTTTAGAAAGAAAATGGCAGTAGGTACTTGATGAGCTGAGAACAATGGTGCCTTAAGTTTTTTCTACGTGTCCCGGTTTTGGTGATACGCACGTGTAAAGGCAAGTGTATGCGTCGTAACGTCACTACACGGAATTCTCGTTTAAAACAATGTATTTTGGGTTAAAATCTCATCTCCAGTTCAATGGGACTTAATAAGAAACGAAAGAAATCTTTGGTCTCAGCTCATCAAGTACTTTCATTTTCTTTATAGAAAACACAATATTTCAGACCCCTGCAACCACCCCTTTATGAAATTTGAGGGGAAGCGTATACTCTATTTTATTCTGTTTTTTTACAAAGACTTTTCTTTCCCCTTTGACTAGACTTGGCTGAAACTTTCTCCTTGATAAAAAAACACGAAATTTTAGACCTTTACAACTGCCATATAGAGACGCTTCAAAACTATACACTTTTCCATTAAACAAACAGGGCCGTTTAGAGCTATGTTTGTGGTTAAAGTGACATTGCTAGATTATGAGATTGGAACTTCCACCAAATACATTTCGTCTGGTTTACAAATCATAGTTGCAAGGATATACAGTGTAATGTAATTACAAGTTAACTCGGTCGCTTTACCTTGAGCATTATTAGCAAGATTTCTCAAGAATTTGCGATTTACAGTAAGCGTCTCTGAATTGCAAATTTTTTTCCATCTACTTTGACTCGAGTCTTGGCTCGAGTAAAATTTCGGATGCATGTAGAAAGGAAAATAAATAGGCGCGAAACGCATTCTCCTGGATATTCCTTCGATGCGACTTCCCATTATGGTGAAGCACAACGTACAATCCGGCTTCGTTGCATATAGCTTCTATCCTTTGTATCATTTAAACCTACAAAAAAAGTCTAACTGGAGCATCCAAAAGTTCGATTTATAATATGACTTTAAGCGGACCAAATACAATATTGGCAAGTCAAACGCTTAGTCACTGCTATCCCCTAGAGGCAATGTGTTCTTTCTCCCAGCGTGAAACTATGCCGTTAACGAGGAAAAAACAAAAATATCACAGATTTTACTTTTCTACTGGAGCTAAGCGGTAAAGTACGGTGTGCAAAGCCGTAGACAGGACATTGTCTTTCTCTCTCTCTTAGCCCATTTGAACGCATGTAATAGAACATGATGGATACAGGGGCTGTCAAGTGCATGGCTGCCGTTTTGCGTATAATCAATGCTATTTTTCTATTCACTGACGATTCCACCGGTTGAGAAAAGATTACACAGTTCAGTTCAGTGTATGACTGTAATGCACAAAAATACTCTGATCTGTAATCTTCCCTTAATCGGTGGAAACTCCGTTGATTCATTAAAATATCCGCAAGTTTTTGAAAGTCATTGACGACTCCACCGGTTGAGAAAAGATTACAGATGCGAGTCTTTTAGTTCATTACAGTCATACACGGAATTGAACTGTGTAATCTTTTCTCAACCGGTGGAATCGTCAGTGAATAGAAAAATAGCATTGATTATACGCAAAACGGCAGCCATGCAAGTGACTTCAGGCCCTGTTTCTGTCCTTTTCTATCACATAGAGTTAAGAAGGCTAAGAGAGAGAAATACGATATTCTGGCTTCGTCTATGACGGTGTGAAACCATATTTGAGTCACGCCGTTAGCTCAATTATGAAAAAAAAAAATATAAAAAAAAAAATAAAAAAAAATTAACGAAACACCACTTTTACTTTAAACGGCAGCCCAATTCACTATGGCTTTCACTTTTCTTTGCATAAAACTCAGATGAATGTTTGTCTTGATGAAAGTTGCGTGTATGCTAACGAATTAGATGAGTAAGCGCAGTTATTGACATGTACTGTTTTATAAACATCGATTTACTTTGCGATAATGACTTCACCAAACAAGGTCTTGGATTTCGAAGTCAGTAAAATCTCCACTGGTCAATCTAGAGAAGCGATGCATGAACTCTCACTCGTGTGTGGTAATGTGAGAAAAATTGCTGCGCTAATTGTCTAAAAGAGTACATTTTCTTTTACGATGACTTATTTTAAGAGCACATGGAACGGAAGCATCATAGAAGGAAAATGTATCTTTAATTTATGATAAGAAATTGGAAGACTTTTAAGGGGATTTCAGGCCGAAGTTTTCCAATTTTCACTCCGATGTATAGCGCAACAACACTGAGAGAATTATTTTTTTATCCAAGGTGTATTCCGTTTGTGTTAAAGAAACTGCACAGTGAAAGATTGACTAAGGGGGAATTCCTTTAAAGCAAGGAAAATGTCTGCTGCTACAAGTAAAATATTCCTCGTTGTGACAGTGATTCTCCTTTATGCAATACAACTTTACTTCGCGCTAGGAAAACTGTCACCAGTAACGTGTTTCCTTGTTTTTAAAGAAGTGATTACTCGCAATGTAGTCGCTTTTACAAAAAAATTCTGTGTTTGGAATTTTAAATTAAAGCCGAGGAAAAACGCTAAATCCAGTAACGTTAGCACCTGCAAAATTTTTAATGGATATTTTGAGTCCATAAGAGTTAAAGCCGTAAATTTTGAAATTCGTTTCGCCATGAGCTTAGTAAGTGCTAGTGAGTGCGAGTGATAGTATGTCTTCCTGCCTCGATAAACTTCGCTCGTTTTTCAGAAAAATATGGAATTTTTAGATAGGTGATTTATACCCCCACCACTAATTCCTTTAATGTATCTTATTTTCCTTTCAGGTACAATGGCTCATAAGATAAGGAGTGAAACAATACACTTATTCCTGATCATTTTATGCGTCATTGCAGTTGAAATCAAAGCAACAGAAATCACTCTGAGCGATATTTCAGATTCGATCATCAAAAGTTTGACAAATTGCGACGAAAAAAATGATACACTGAGCGTGTGCTTGAAAAAGAGGTCTGTTTAAATTTTTATCTCGTCTGTGTAAGAAAAAAAATTACTTTATTTTCTTTAACGAATATATGGCTTTCCTTTTCATAAAAGAAAAAAAAAACTTTACAACCTAGACATGGTCTTAGAAGTGCAGTGCTGTATTATACATATAACACAGAGAAAAATGCTTCGGTTGTTAGAACTGAGATTCGGTTTATTTTGATCACCTGGGTGTTTGAAAAACACATTACAATCAAATCATATCCTGGAAACGGTTTGAAATTTCGTTAAATGATAAAACACGGATTCAATTATTTTGAATGTTACATACTTCAGTGTGTTTGTCCATTTTTGGTCCTTCCTAGGAACTTCAAGAGGGCCTATCGACCTCAAATCCAATCATTCAAATGAGGACCCCTGTTTTTTGTTACATAGTTGGGAAGAAAAGAACATTTTAAGATTGTTGACGTGAACCAAAGATCGATGCTGTTGTTCATTTTTGATTAATGAAAGACCGAAGTTCGATATGAACCCACTCTCAAAAATTTGCAACTCCCTTTTGAATGATCAAAATTCAGATTACTTTGATTTTTGTTTTTGTTTTTTGTTTTTTTTCCGGAAGTTTAAGTGTCCTTCGGCAACTAGGGCTAGATCTGAGATCGTCAAATGTAAGGTCGGCCGAGATTCGAACCCGTGACCTCTGGGTTAGGAATACTTTGTTGCAGGGTTGAAGATTGTGCGACAGATTAAGTTCCTTTTAGAAAAAAGAAAAACTGACCGAAATTCTGATAAGGACTCCCCCTTCCCCGTCCCCCTCTTTGTGCACACGAAGATTAAGGGTACCTATAGAATAATTTTGAAGGATATTTTTAATGCGTGTAAAATAATTGACCCTTTCGACTGAATAGGTGTCTACTAATTTTGGACAAGGTCACAAGGTCAGCTGATGCAATCAACTTAATGAACAGCTCTTTGGCGCTCGTGAAAAATGATGATGTCGATACAGGCGACCAGATAGAATTCGGAAAGACTGACAAACAAGAGAGATCGGACAGATCTTTGGAATCTTTTTCTTTGACCCGGGATAACCTGGATGCCAATCTGCCAGTTCCCGAGGGACCACGACAGGAGATGCTCAATGCACTTCTCATCAACTCGGTGGCTAGGTTTCTGCAAACGAGATCTATTCAAATCAAATTGCCTCATTTTTTATTGCATTTCGTCCGAGCTGGATTAACTGAAGGCAAGTTGAATATATTATTCTGATTTTGACTTCGTAAAAATAAACAAACAAAAAAAGTTGTTGTTAAAATTGCAAAATGGGTCAGTTGCAAGGGTCTGAAATGTTGTTTTTTTTTTATCAAGAAAATGAAAGTACTTGATGAGCTGAGGACAAAGATGCCTTTGGTTTCTAATTTAGTTCCATTGTTCCCAAGATGAGATTTTGGCGCAAAATACACTGTTTTAAATGGGGATTCCGCGTAGTGACGTCAGTACACACACGATTTTTTACAACTTTACGCATGTGTATCTCCAAAACTGGGACACTTGGGAAAAAACCAAAGGCACCATTGTTTTCAGCTCATCAAAAACTACCACTTTCTTTGTAAAAAACACAACATTTCAGACCCTTGCAACTGCCACATTGCAAAATAATGTTAAAAACTGGGAATACACTTCACATTGCAAAAACTGCATTTTATGAAATGCTAATTTACCAAATTATGAGACCTGATTTAGCGATATTTTTTGCTTTACTTGTAATTTTCTTTTTTATTAAAAAACAATATTTTTTCCAACGTTAGCCATATTTTTTGCTGAATTAGCATTCTACAAAATGCAATTTTCAAGGTGTAATGAGTATGCCACTATGCCAGGTTTTTAGTATTTTATTGAAATTTCACACAGTATTTTTCTCCATGTACTTTTGGAGCAGAATTTTTCCTTGAAGAAGGAGGAAAAGTATCGCTATGGGTCTTTTGTAATTTTTGGCCACAACATAGATTATGCATCTGATGAAGTAATTAAGCCTCCTCTTCGACATATATGGCCATTGTGGCCTTTTTGAGCTACTTTGATGGTTCATAACCCAATTTATTTTTCATGTTCAAACGAGTCATTTTTGAAACTGTGACTTTTTATGGAACGAACGAGAATTTGTCACAATATCTGCTGCTCAAACAGCAGCATGGTAAAACACGAAGAGTCTTAGGGAAAGTAATCCTCAGGGCCCGGCCGGCTGAAGAAAGAAGAGCTAGAAAAAAGCAAACCGATTAAAACTGAAGAATTCTGCTGCAACGGGAGGTGCCGCGTTTTGACGCAGCCACATTTTCCCCTCTCCCGATTTGTTTGTTCGCTAAGTATGTCTTGTGTGCTTGCGTACTTAACACAGACACTTCCTCGTTCTGAACTTTTTAAACGAGTGTTAATTTGTGACCGCTAGCTTTCAGTCACTGTCACCTCCTTTGGACCACTTGGTCATCAATTGTGTTCCAAATATGTATAGTTCCGTAAAACGCGCCCCGCTCCTACTACTAATCCGAACGGAGTACGAAACTAGTGACACTGGTGTGAAGCGAGTGCAATTTCATTAAACAAATAACTCACCAAAATTAGACAAAAAGTTAAAAAAAAAAAAAAAACAAAATGGGGCTGAGGCAAGGTTATAGATTAAAGAGGTATGCTCATCTGACTCCTCGCCACGAAGTCAGTAGCGCGCAGCTCAAAATCCAGATCCAAGATGACCGACAAAAGCTGAAAACATTGTATACTCTCTCCAGAAAACATCGGGCTATTTTCTGCTTTTCTGGAGAGGGAAGCCTGATGTTTTCTGGAAAGAGTATACAATGTTTTCTGCTTTTATCGGCCATCTTGGATCTGGATTTTGAACTGCGCGCTACTGAGTTCGTGGCGCGAAGTCAGATGAGCATACCTCTTAATCTATAACCTTGGGGCTGAGGAAAGTTGGGGCTATTCAGACGATTGAAGCATTGTTAATGGGTCTGTTGCAAACTTTTGCTACAGCAATTGAGAGAGATTAATCTAATGTAAAATCGCCTGAAAAGTCCATTGATGGCATCAGAAAGTCATAAAATGCAGTAATAAACTCACAAGAGGCGCTTAGTGAAATCCAAGATAGCGGCAAAATATCGAGCAATCTGTATGCATGCACCACGAACATCCAAGGATAACCATTAACTTCACAATATCGATCACAACCAATCACACCGTAAACAAACACGTACATAACCTCTACCTCTAGTGAGGGTGTCAAAGTTGGCCATCCTTGATGGATGTTCGTGCGGTGCATGTATACAAATTGCTTGATTTTTCTCAGCCATCTTGGATTTCATTAAACGCCTATTGTGAGTTTATTATTGTATTTTATGACTTTTTAATGCCACCAATGGACTTTTCAGGCGATTTTACAGTAGATTAATCACTTTTAATCGTTGTTGCAAAAGTTTGCAACTGATCCATTATTAACAGAGCAAACATGAATACAAATTTATAGCAGCCATTCCTACATTGACAATAAAACTTGTTTATAAATTCTAGCACGGAAAAAAATAACTGGTAGGATTTACCATCTGCATAACTGATATTGGAGTCAGCTATATGAAGTATGGTAAATTTCACTAAATGATGGTAAAATGTACCAACAAGTAAACTTAATTTTTACCATAATGTACGTCGCATTTACCACCTACATTCTGCTTGATAGCTGACTCCATAGTCAGTGCAGATGCTAGATTCTACCAGTCTTTTTTTTCCGTGTAGGGCGGCCCAATAGGGTCAATAGAGCCAAATAAACATACATTCAAATATAAGTTTTTGCACCATCCTATTCAACTTGTTGGTTTAGGTTGTTTCAACTGCTAATACTTTTGACGCCATGTTTGTTCTTCATGTATGTTTTCCCAGTGAAAATTATCAATTGTTTATTGAATGGCCAATCGACCCTACATTTTTTTTAAGTAAGTTCAGTTATTAATTCAGACACAGGCGCAGGTTTTGCAATGGGAGCAGTGGGGCGCTGCTCCACTTTATAGCTTCAATTGCATAACAATGGAGCTGTTGCAAACTTTTTCTACAGGCTTATTCTTACGTAGTTGATTAGGGTGTGAAACTCTGTGAAAATTATTACAAGCGCACTCACGAAAAAAAAAACAAACAAACACAAAAACAAAACAAAAACCAAAAAAAAAAATCACGAAATCCACTCAAAAACTTGAAAAAATGCTTTCAAATCCGAGACAGAAATGACGGCGATTCTCACCAAAATCTTATGGTAGTTGTATGCTTCTCCTTCTTCTTTTATGGTGACGCGAGAACACCTCGTGAGGTTGGAGCTTAATGAGATAGGGAACCCTAATGTAAAAGACAGTAATCACTGCCATTACGATCTTGGATTTGGAAGCATTTCTTGAGTTTTGGAGTGGATTTTGTGATATTTTTAGTGCGTTTATCGTCATTCTTATAAGGTTTTACCCCTCAATCAACTATCAATAACCTTGTATCAAACGTTTGCAACAGCTCCATTCAAATCATAATCTATATGAGATTTATTTCTAAATACGGTGGTACGGTGGTAGGGTGGAATTGCGGTGTCCAGAAGTATTGCCCAAGGAAATGAAGTCTAATAAGAAATTGTGTCCACTGCGAAGAAACATCCACGATAAAATAACATTCATGGCATTTTACGTCGAACGTTATTTTATGTCCTAGTTAAAAATGTCAAGTGTCATCATTTACGTCCATTAATTGCAAACATAATTTTTGGTCCCAAAGGCGGATACAGCAATCTGGCGACCATGTATTATACTCGAGAAACAATCGATTAGTAAAATGGGAAATGGCCTCCTCAAGAATCGATTGTTTTTCATACGTTCAAATGGGATGAATTCATGGTCGTCGCCAAATTGTTGGATTCGCTCATGCTTGGTTCAGATGACATAATGGTCTATTAAATTTTTAGTTCAAAGTATATCATGTCCACAATTCTATGTTGTTAACAGATGCTGGAATTAAGTTAACTACAGTAGCACTAATAACGTCTATCGAAAAGAAGTTCTGGGTCCAATAAAAATACAATAAAATCTCAAATTACTTCAAAAAATTACTTCCGGCAATCAATAAACTTGATTACTTATCAGATTTTTCACCTGCGATTTTGTGTTGGATTTGCTTAAATGTTTCATTTTCGTAATGAATATTATGTTAAGTCCTTTGATACTTTGCTAGTCCTGACGATGGCGTCAACGCCGAAAAGCTTCGACTGAAATATTATTAATAAAATTGTGAGTAAATTAATCACCAAAGTTTTTTATAATATTCCTAGCACTTTAAATAATGTTGAGATAAGAAGAAGGTGTATTCACTATTCAGCATTACATTACTTGAATATTTGAACAATACCAAGATTATCATTTTTATATATGTTGGAAAAAAAAATTAATGTGGACTTATTTTTACGTTGTAAAAGAACTGTGTTGGACTTTATTCAATGTTGGACGACAGTTGTTTGTTGTGGATCTATTTTTACACGTTAAAAAAAACTGTATTGGCCTCTGATTACCAATGAAAATGTTTGGAATAACACTATTATTTCTTGGATTTTAAGGGGTTGGTCGTATTTATTCGAATATTTTTTTTAGTGGACAATTTTTCCGAGAACCGAGAATACTGGCAATAAATTTTTAAACGAGAAATTACTTGCCAAAGAGTAATTTTAATGGTTTTCAGAAGCAAGATACTTAAATTTTGCCTTTAAACTGGCTCCAGCTGCAATTTACTGCTCACCGGAACGCTTCAATACGAAAATGCATTCGAAAGAAATTAAATAGCAGTTATTACTGATTGAAATGGAGTGAGCTGAATGAAACTCCTTCAATTCCAAGCCTAGACAATTTGTCGTGCACCCGGTTTCTCTTGTAAGTCTATTGTGCAAGGCTCTTTGTTGAGCTCCGGCATAACGGATATGCCGCTTCTCTCTATTGGTTTCCTGTGCAACAGGCTCTGTTCGAATGTCATTCGTTGTTCATCTTATCCGCGCATAGCGCCTTCAATTCCTGTGTTGGGCCATTTGTAGTACACTTCTGTGATACGAGTCATTGTAGTTTGAGAAATCAAACTAGTTCTGCGGGCGTTTCGGAACCTAATGCATCATCTTGTGCATTTCACAGGGGAGTTTCTTGTGGAGGGAATTTCTTAAACCATCCGTTGAGCAAAAGATTACTCGGTCCAGTTAAATATTATGATCTACGTCGCTAAATTATTCGATTCTTTAATCTTTTTATCAATATAATCCATCGATGGTTTTAACGTCGTCGGGAATGTCGTTGTCATCATTAATGCCGTCTATCCCTTTAAACACAGCTTGTATCATTGGAATATCGTTGTTATCACCAATGTCATCTTCCCCAGTAAACCCAGTCAGTTTAAATGGGAATGTCGTTATTATCATTAATGGTCGTCCACCCCTTTAAAGACAGATAGTATCATTGGAGTATCCTAATCATAAATGTCTTCTATCCCTTAAAACACAGCTAGTATCATTGGAATATCGTTGTTATCATAAATGTCGTATTTCCCAACAAACCCAACTAGTTTAAATGGGAATATCGTTGTCATCATCTATGTCGTCTATCCCTTGAAATACAGCTTGTATCATTGGAATATCGTTGTTATCATAAATGTCGTATTTCCCAACAAACCCAACTAGTTTAAATGGGAATATCGTTGTCATCATCTATGTCGTCTATCCCTTTAAATACAGCTTGTATCATTGGAATATCGTTGTTATCATAAAACTCGTCTTTCCCAACAAACCCAGTCAGTTTCATTGGGAATTTCGTTGTTTTCATTCATGTCGTCCATTCCACTACATATAGCAAGTATCCTTGGAAGATCGTTGTCATCATAAATGTCATCTTTCATTTTATACACAGCTAGAGCATCATTGGAATATCGTTGTTATCATAAAATGTCTTCTTTGCCGACAAACCCAGTCAGTTTCATGGGGAATGTCGTTGTTATCATTAATGTCGGTTATCTCTCTAAACATAGCTAGTATCATATCATTGGAATATCGTTATTATCATCATCAATGTCGTCTATCGATCCCTATTAATACAGTCAGTTTCATTCGGATATCGTTGTTATCATTAATGTCGTCTACTTCTCTAAACACATCCAGTATCATTGGGAATATCGTTGTTATCATAAATGTCGTCTATCCCAAAAAACCCAGTCACTATCATTTTTGTTGCCAACACCGATATATACAGTCTATTTCATTGGAATATCGCTAGTACCAATAATGCCGTCTGTACCAATAAGCATAGTCAGTTTCATTGCATTATTATTGTTATCAATAATGTCGTCCATAAATAAATCAGTCTCTGCCAATCAATATTCTTGTAATATCATTAAAGTATATCAAATAGTGCGGAACACTCTCTCATTACGCATGCTTAAATTAAATGTTTTGGTTGTTCTCAATTTAGATCTTTGCTCGTTGATCATTACAGGTCGAGGGAAGAAACAGGACAAATACTACGGTGCTCTGATGCTGGGCGGACTTCTCGTCGCTGGTACCTTAATCCCTGTCAAAATGGGAGCCCTCGCTTTGCTCAGCGGAAAGGCTTTGATGACGTCAATGCTAGCGCTAACTCTCGCAGGAATTGTGGCGTTGAAAAAACTGAGCTCGGACAGCAAACCTCAACAAACCACCTACGAGGTCATCAATGTGCCAGCCGGAGGTCATGGTCACGGTGGTGGTCACGGTCACCACGGAAGGAGTTTACCTTTGTCGACCCTCCCACCGGAGCTCATAGATTCATCCCTCTTGCCGAGACTAGTCAACCAACATAGCGAAGGACCTTACAGAATGTACAAAGCTCAATATGATTACAACGATACGGTTAATTCGAACTCAGATTCAGATTACGTCATGTGACACACATTGTGAATTTTCGTTTTTTTGTTTTTTGTTTTTTTGTTTTTTTAAGATCACCGCAAACAAATGTAATGGGGCTCTTGCAAACTTTTGCTATAAGCAAATAAATGATCCATTCTGATGTAATGACAAGCAAAAATCACGAAAATTACGCCGAAAAAGTCTAAAACTCAGTAATAAACTCACAAAACTGCTTTAACGGCAAGATCGTAATGGCGCTTCAACGTGGGTATCATGGGAGATTCCTGTCTAATCTGTCACTTTCTCCACGGAAACACAGATATATGTCTCATTTTAGATTGATAGGAATCTCCCTTGATACCTGCCTTGTACTGCCACTATGCCTGATTCTGAGAATGAGTTTCGTGATTTTCCAGTGTACTGATCGTCATTTTTACACGTATTTATGCAAGAATCAACTCTTCAATCCCCTATTGCAACTATTTGGCAACTACGTTTTTTGCCCCATTTGAAAGAATGTAAAATAGTCGAATCTCACAAGCAGACGACTGTCAGTCTCCTCAATAATCGATTGTTTTGCCTAATTTTGAAACGGAGTATTGTAAATTACCAAATCTCTAAATTTGAGCCAAGTTAAGGGCTCCTAATTGGACTCGGAAAAAATTGAGTCAGACACGTACTATAGTTTTGTTGGGTACGAGGCACAATATAAAAGTACGTGTCTAGTTCACTTTTTTCGGGTCAGTTCCATGCAATCTGGCAACCATGGTATTTTACCGTTTAAACCTTTACAAAAATATTGATTCTAGAATCGATTATTTTTGATATGTTTAAATGGAGGTGATACATTCATATATTGCACGAGCCCCATCTTCTTGGTAGTAGTCGAATCAAAATGTGTTTAAACAGAGATGGAATAAAATTCACACTCTAATAAGAACAAAATTTACATTGCTTTGCTTTCTGGTTTAACGTGAATTTAAAAATACATATGATAAAGAACAGATAAACTGTACTTACCTTGGCAGTGTTTGCAAGATGTGACATTTTACTGACACATTGACATCACTGGTAATGCAGCATTAATTAATTAAGTTCTTTCGTTAGAGTCATACAATCCATAGTTAGGATTGTGGAATCAGCGTAATTGGAAAACTGCTTTTTGTGAAATAAGAGGTGCGCTTGATCAGACTTTCCAGAATTTCTACATTTTGTTTCAATGAAAAGAGGGTAATTTTGTCACATTTTGCATACAAAAATGGTTCACTGCATTCAGATTACTTTTAAGTTTCCACAATGATATTAACACAAAGTAATATGAATGGGTGACCCAAAATTTGAAAGTAACTTTGACCTTATCAAACTGATATTCACCCTATTGAACCGAAACCTAACTTGACCTTTACCAAGGTGAAAAGTGATCTATATTTGTAGTTTAAATGAACAGTGTGTGGTCACTACTGATCAAAGTCAGATTAAAATTTAGCCTTGGATATTGACTGGGAAGTACAGTGTGTTTTTTACAGCTTCGAGCCATTTTAATCGGAAGTAGTGCAAAAAGTTTTATCAAAAAATCGATGGAACCAATTCGGCAAAATGTTATGACCTATAATTAATTGATGGGTTCTTTGTACTTGCAAGGTATTTCCCAAATGGGTCTGTTGCAAACTTTTGTTACAGCGCTATAGAATGTTCAATCTTATGTAAAATCGCGTGAAAAGTCTATTAGTGGCATCAGAAAGTCATGAAATGCGATAATAAACTCACAAGAGACGTTTAATGAAATCCAAGATGGCGGTAAAATATCGAGCAACCTGTATATACATGCACCACGAACATCCAAGGATAGCCAACCTCACAATATCGATCCCACCCAATCACAACGTAAATAAACACACAACCTCTGAAGTTGTGAGGTTGTCAACGTTGGCAATCCTTGGATGTTAAAGATGCATGCATACAGATTGCTCGATATTTTACCGCCATCTTGGATTCCATTAAACGTCTCGTGTGAGTTTATTATCGCATTTCATGACTTTCTGATGCCACCAATGGACTTTTCGGGCGATTTTACTTACGATGCAAATCTCTCTTTATCGTTGTAGCAAAAGTTTGCAACAGACCCATTGAGGAAATGAAATTCGGAAAGCATATTAAACGCTTCAGCTCCTCTTCAGCCAATCAGAGGCCAAATTCACTTTGACTTTATTTTCAGTAATCATTACGAAAGATATCCATTAAGTTGCGAATCTTGTTTAATATTTGTCTTTTTTAACCCAGCTGTGATTTGACTTAACGTTTACCGATCTCATCTTGTAAGACCTCACCTTATAGACGTACTAAAACTCCACTGTGGATTCAATGAAGCATTTTGAGCACCCATAGGCATTGACTCGACTTTCAGTTAAACTTAGGGCTACCACTTAAAGACACTTTTCAACTCACCAATCACTAATGATTCCACCGGTTGACGTAAAAATTTCAGAGCTCTATTCAGTGTATGACTGTAATGCTCAGAAAACTCTGATATGTAATCCCTTTTCCACCAGTGGAGTATCCAACACTAACTTTAAACACACATTTCCAATATTTTGATAATTTAAAGATATGCTTTCACCTAAGAAAAGATTACATATTCGAACATCCTTATCCATGCTTTGCATTCATACATTGAACTAAATGGTGTGAACTTTTTTAGTCAACAGGTGGAATCGTTGGTGAATTCTCATCAAATATATTCATAACTGCATCTCTAAAATCACCGGCGTCTTTGCGTTGATGATTAAGATAAAGAATCTTTGGATTTTTTTTTTGTTTTTTGATTTTTTTTTTTTGTTTCTTGTTTTTAAATCTAGAACCCATGAACTGATACTCGTTGTGAGATGACTCGACCACTAAGAGCACGCTTGGCTTAAATTCATTACTAATACTACTTCCAACAATTTAAAACTAAAATTTCCCATTTTTCCTCACCGACGATTATTCGACCGTTCGTGTTCTTGACCCTCTCGATCCCATCGATGTATTACATCTGACATCATAATTATATCTGTTACGGGCGATCTGAGAAATATTGGCGTTCTGCGAAATGACCGAGTGTTTCGCGACATCTCAGAACGCTTGTAACAAGCTTTAATTCACAACGCACTATATATCCGACAGTACCGACTTAACTTAGATTTGATGGACGAACGATTTATCCACAATCTGATTGTGAGGCCCACAACACCAGACCTCTGACCTGATACAACTTAGATTCGTTTGACAAACTATTTATAATCCGACCCGACTTGGATGCGACTAACAAACAGTTCATAAAATCAGACCCGACTTGGATAAGACGGACATTACTGATGATTCGACATTACTTAAACTAATTTATTCGATCAAATTGGTTGATCAGTTTGGATCAAATTATCTCTTTCTCTCTCTCTCTCTCTCCCTCTCTCTTCCCCCCCTCTCTCTCTTTCCATCTCTCTCCCTCGTTTTAATTATATTATCTGTATTGTAATGCGGAATGTTTTATATTATTTGAAAGAACGCAAAAGTCCATTATTGTTCTATAATTTACATTTTCAATGCGTTTTTTTGTCGTTCGTCTCAGAGGCGTTTGTGACCCATGTAAACCCATGTAAAAGTTCGAATGTGAAGGTGTTCACCAAACACCCAATAGTTCCATCTTTTTCATGAGTTTAAATGGACGAACTGGAACGTTGCCAAATTGCACGCTACACCACCGGTTCGTATGAATCTAAAACATAACATCATGAGAAGGTTGTATAAATAGGATTTAATTTATTAACTGTTTGTGTAAATAACTAATTTAACAAATAAACGATAAAAATTGACGAATGGATTATTCGTTTACATATTGTATCCTTTCTGATTCTAATAATTACGCAGGAGACAGAAGAACTGATTGAATCTAAATAACCATGAAGATCGTGAAATAAAAAGCTCAAGTCTCTCCTGTATCTCTAATTAATTGAAGATTATGTTCTGGTGTAAGTTTTTTATGTCGAAATCGTATATAACCTTTGATAAGTTTTTTTTCTTTATCATTTTTGTCCTGTCTACTTTTATTAACCATGGCAGATTCATTTTTTTTTTTTTTTTTTTTGATCAAAGAAGACTATAAGGGTGCAATGTAGCCATTGCAAACTTTTGCTATAGCTGCTTATTAATAGTTGATTCGGACGTAAAAACCTATACAAATTACTGTACGCGCATTTAAAAATCACAAAATCTATTGTCATATCCATCAAATGCTGTCAAACGCGAGATCATAATAGCAGTGATAGCCGACTTTTACACATTGAACATATGGAAGACCCTAGCTGACACCCGATTGGTCAACGCAACCCACAAACGACTATGCTAATGGAGTCAAGGATTTGAGGTGGTGTTTCGGGTAACGATGGCCGATCGGGTGTCAGCTGAGGCCTTCCATATTTTCAATGAAAAAATGGACTTTCACCGCCATTACGATCTCTCGTTAGATATAATTTTGTGAATTTGGGGGTGGATTTTGCAATCGTTTATATTTACCAGAGTTCTCACTAACTTTAAAATTCTTTTTCATGAATTACCAGAACGTTCAATTGAAGCAATAAGAATTTTGGTGATTCCAAAGGGAATTTCTTTTCAACTTTGAGAATTATTGATAGTTCCAGTAATTCTAAAATAATATTTTTTTTTAGTCCACATTCAACGAGAGTTGACGACAGAGCTGCGCCGTTCCGGGTATAATTAATGACATTTTTCAATTCACCGGCGATTTCACCGGTTGAGAAAATATTACAAAGCTCAGTTCAATGCATGACTGTAATGAACGAAAATACTCGCAGTAATCTTTTTTTCAATCGTGGAGAGGTCGATGACTTTAAAAACTTGCGGATATTTTAATAATTAAACGGCAATTGCAGCGATTGAGGAAAGATTACATATCAGATTATTTTCGTGTAGTACATTCAAACTTTGAACGGAACTGTGTAATCTTTTCTCAACCCGTGGAATCATCGGTGAATAGAAACATGTCTTTAATTATACGCAAAACGGCAGCTCTGATTGACGAGAAAATGAAAACGACCATCTATACATCTTGCTTCAGTAATGGTTTTGCAAAAGACCCGCTTTTGGATAAGCAAACTAATGATGATGGGCCGGAACGTTGATGACTTCGTATGTGGTGGCTCCGTGTAGGTGACCCGACATCCCCTGGGAGCCTCCTCTTCGATGAGAGAGAGCTGCAAGTGTAAGTGCGATCAGACTCGTCATCAAAGCCTTCCCCGAGAGCATGGCCAAAGATCCAATCGTCATCATGAGTCCCATAAGAAGGCATCCTGCCAAAACGTTATGACCTTTGTCTTTCTTCCCTCTCCCTTGACAGCCATAGATTAAAAACAAATTTTTATGAGAAAGTTCATCTGACCAAGGATATAAATAAAGAACTATGATATACACTGAAAAAAATGAAATTACTAAAAAAGCAATTAAGTTTTGTAAAATCAGTAAAATAAAGCACATGCTAATTTTACTTGTTATTTTCGGTAAATCCTACTAACCGTATGGCTAATTTTACGATTTGAATTGTAAATTTTGCTTAAGTTTTAATAATTTCTCTATTTGGATTTCAAATTTTTCAATCTAAATAGTACATTTTACAATCCAAATCATTGTGACTTTTGCATATTGCATGGCTGTCTTGGCGTGACAGCTATACAACTTGCAAAAATTACAATGCTTTGAATTGTTAAATTTACAATCCGATTGGTAAAGTTAATGATCCAAATTGTAAAATTAATCAAAATTAAGCAAAATTTACAATCCAAAACGTAAAATCACCTATATGTGTGGTCAATTTTACTGAAAATGGCTGGTAAAATTAGCTTTTGCTTCATTCTACTGATTTCACAAATCTATTTTTTTCAAGGGGGTATAACCTACTCAAAATGGTCCATTGAACACTCAAGACATCAATACTTTTGCATAAGTTCATATAACACAAGGTATGGTTGCCAAATCGTATGAGCCGCTAGTATAGTTACCCGTATGAAGACTTTGAGACTTTTAACTTTTTCTAATCTGCCATTCTTTAAGCATATATTTAATTACGTTTTCAATTCACCGATGATTCCACCGGTTGATCAAAATATTACACCGTTGATGAACTATACCTATGATGGACGAAATTTATAGAGCAGTATGCCGGTGCAAATAGTGTCTAGTGTAGCGCGTGCTGTATGAACTTGAAGTGCTTTCCTGAGTAGATGAGCGGTTTTTTGAAGTATCTATTGTGAGCATCGTTATTTGTGCCGAATTTTACATAATAATCTAAGTTCTATGTTGTTGTGGCAAAATTACGAAACAGAATCGTTGAGAATATTTGGCAGAATCGAGTATTTTTGTGCATTACAGTCATGATGCTATGAACTAAACTGTGCGATCTTTTGGTCGACCGGTGGAATCATCAGTGCATTGAAAAATGTCATTGAATATAACCAAAACAGCAGTTTTTTGTTAATTTTTTTGAGTATACATTTTTTGTCAATTTTTTGAGTATACATGAAATGTTTTAACATCAAGTTGTGGTAATTCACGGAAAAAAAAGATTAGTGAAATTAACCATACGATAGCTGATTTTGGCACCTGCTAGATGTTATGGTAAACTTGACCAGAAGTATGGTACATTTACGGATACTTTGAGTAAATTCGACATGCAATCAGGTAACATCACCTAGTACCTAGTCAAAACATAGTATACTTTTGGTTAACATTACCATAACATCTAGCAGGTGCCAAAATCAGCTATCGTATGGTTAATTTCACCGTAGTTTTTTTTCCGTGTTATTTTAAGTGTTTAAAATAATCATATTGATTATACAAATTAGCTGACCTTTGGACCTCATGGTGCTTTTCATATTTTTATTTATTTTTTGAGCCATCAACCGTCTCATCTTGATGATAAATAACCGTCGTAGTGATGACATTTTCCATCGAATAGATAGTCGAGTCATGTTTTCTTAGATCAAATCTTTTCATGGTAAAAATTTAATTCTTCAAAATCCAATTAATAATTGAATTAAAAGTCACTAAAATAATAACTATACACGGACATCTATTTAATGACACTGTAGTCCTGTATTGCTCTAGTACGGGACACGTAAAGTACATGCATACAAAGTAAATAGATAAATAAATGAACAAATAAATAAACAAATAAAAATAAAATGAGAGTCTACCTGTAACTGACGTATCTCCAGGATTGAGCGGTGGTTTGTAAATCGGTATGTTGATTTGCAATGATCGATTTTTGAGAAAATTCAACAAAGCTTTCACTATGGAAAAAGGTGCAGCTTTTCTAGAACCGTCTAGATTTTTGACGATTTTTGATTCTGAAGGGGGCAGCAGTCCATTCGCCCCTCTAACAACGGATTCGTCCCGGTTCAGTACAACCGTGTTTCCAAACAATGGAATAGTGCTTGCTTTCTCCTCAAACTGATCAAAAAAGAATATTGATTTCAGCTCAATACACCCCCAAAATTCACTTTTGTTGTAACCGTTGCATTCATTGTAAGATTCTAAAGCACCAGTCACATCATTGATATCACAAATAATGAATTCAAGAAGAAGAATCAAAAATAGAGCCACGAGAGGTTCAAGGTTTTTGAGAATGAAAAAGTTCATTTTGTCAACTGATCGATAGTTTATTTGACGGTTCAGAAAGGCAAAACTTATTTGTATTTTTAAATTAAGAGAATCGAAAGAAATTTTCCTCTTAAAAGTTTCTTTCGTATACAGCTCAATTCTTTGCAAAAAAATGAAACACAGTCTATGAGATTTAACACAAAAATCATCGGTTTGCATAAAAAAAATGATGCGATCGAAAGCTTTATGAAGTCTGATTATTAAAATACCAGCTTCTTTCGAGAATTATTAAGAAGAAAAAAAACTATCCATCTAACGGTGAATTCTTACTGACGATGACTTTTTGAACAGCTGCTTTTCTTCATTCACCTTCTGATAGACAAACTCCGCACTTGTTTATTATAGAGGCTAAGGTAAATTCTACCCTAACGTGATATGTGTCTTGGTTTCCACGAACCACCAAATGATTAACTTATTTGTTTAACGGGTAAATAAATAATACATTTATATGTATCAAAAGTTCGTTTCTGACGCGAATAATTTAATAAGAATCAACATCACAAGACGAGAAAATATCCCTGAAGCTTTTCTTAAACGTCAATGTTCTGAAATGAAAATTATTTGAATATTTCCATTCTGATATATAAAAAAAACAACAACGAAATTCACTTGGAAGGTACTCTTTTGCTAATTTTGAGGTTCAAGCACTCCCGAAGAGTTAGCGCCTGAGAAAAAAAATGATCTGATCGTTAAATTCACAATGAAAGCTCACTGAAAATAATATGTTTTTACTTCCTAAAAATTTATTGGTCGCACTATTTCGACGGTTGTGAAAAAACTGGGAGAACCAAAGGTTGATGTGCATATAAATGAGGTGACCAGCGTTTAGATATTCTCACGATTTCGATATAGTCGAAGGATCGGATCATTCAATTTGTTCATGAGGCCGGAACCAGTGGTGTTTTGGTACACCAAGCATCAACGCAAGCAGAATAAACTAATCTTTCCATGTTCAGTTCTAGAATCCAGTTTTGTATCACACAATAAAAAAAAGGAGATAAAAGAAAAGTGACATCCCACAGGAACATCAGAGGGCATATCTTATCTGGGCCAACTCTTTAATTTAGCCCCAACTTTTTGAGCCCCCAATGCTCTACCAACCCACGGACCATCACTGATAGTTGAAATAAGCAATACTTTTTTTGTAAGTTGCTTTTTAGTGATACGGCGGTGCTCATAGTAAAAATGTCCTATTTGAAATGTTCAGAGTAGAATATTTCCAACAATAAACGTCCATTAGAACAATGTCCGCTCTAAACTGACCAACGCTGACCAACGTTGGTCCAGAGTAAAAAAAAAGGTCAATGAAGAAGAATGTCCAATAGTTGTTTTTGTCCATGAATCTGAAAACCTCAGGGTGTAAAGTGTCCCGAAGGCGGCTGAAATTAGAAATGATTGGTCGTCGAAGGATTTTGGGTTGTTTACAACTTGTAGACCCTTATATTTAACTGATTTGTCGTCGAAGGATTTTTGATAGTTTATAACTCGTGAATATTTTTTTTCCAACCTTAGTCCACCTTTGGGAATTATTTTAGGGGAATTTATGTATGAAGGACAGATTGTAAATTGGACATTTATTTTCTCTGGACAAATGGGGTAGGTGCAAGGGTCTGAAGTTTTGTTTTATTTATAGAGAAATTGATGGTACTTGTTGAGTTGAGAACAATGATACCTTTGGTTTTTTCCTAAGTGTCCCAATTTTAGAGATACACACGTGCAAAGTGGTCCAAAATCTTGTGCGTAGTGACGTCACCAGTCACCACACGGGATTCCCATTTAAAACAATGTATTTTGGGCCAAAATCTCATCTCCGGAACAGTGGGACTTAATTAGAAACCAAAGGCATTTCTTTGTCAACTCATCAAGTACTTTCATTTTCTTTATAAAAAAACACAACATTTCAGACCCTTGCAACTGTCCCAATGTCCCATTGTGAATTGGACATTCTATACTGGGCATTGTTGCAAAGGACATCTATTGCTGCACATATTGTACATTAGACGTTTTAAACAGGACATTTCCACCTGTCACCGTCACGGAAAAACACAGGACTTAGCATATGGTTGCACTTGAGAGATGCAAATCAAATTTCAAAGATAAATCATCACAAGATCAAAGATAAATGACCCAGAAAAGTACGACATAAAATCACAAACTCAGAGTCTGAAACCCTCCTACAAAACAATGCATCCGATTGAAACAACCGATGCGGCATCGATGCAGACGAGAGAAAATTATAAGATGCGTTGCAATTTTCCGTATGTGATACAGTTCCTCGCAAAAAAAAAGGAACTCCCCTCATGACAGTACGAAATGGATTCTCCGCTTCCATGCATAGCATACGAGGCAGACAAATTGCCGATTACCATACGTTACGGTCTAGCTGCCGACGACCAGATCATGCGCGCTTTTACGATAAGAAGAATACAAACAGTGCTGCCATTTTATGAAAGACACTATCCGACTTTACCCATTTCACTAAAGGTAAAATTCGGATAATTTCTGTAATGAATGGCAACACTGAATATGAAGAGAAAGAGCCATAAGAAGAGAAAAGAGGATGAGGTCATAAATACGCGGGACTCTGCATTATTTTAATGAGAGGATCTCCAGCAAATAACAGAGATTCATAATTCCACATGTCCCCTCCCCCTCCTTCAATTCCCCGCCCTCCAAAAGCTCAATGTATTGCTGGAATAGCGGACGAAGAACTTTTGTCAAACCAATTGAGAGCGATCGCCGGAAGAAAAGATTACAGAGGATAGTAATATTTTCAGTGTAAATGTTACGCCTCGATCGTGTAATTGCCCATTCCGCAGAATGAGCAAAATGGGTCTTTTTTTCAAAACTTTTGCTACAGTTCTATAGAGTGTACAATCTAATGTAAAATCGACTGGAAAGTCCAATGGTGGTATCAGAAAGCCATGAAATGCAATAATAAACTCACAAGAGGCGTTTAATTAAATCCAAGATGGCGGCAAAATATCGATCAATCCGTATGCATGCACCACGAACATTCAAGGATAGCCAACCTCACAATATCCATCACAACCAATCACAACGCAAACAAACTCATAACCTCCGATGCTGTGAGGTTGTTAAACATCATGGATGTTTACGGAGCTTGCATACAGGTTGCTCGATATTTTGCCGCCATTTTGGATTTCAATAAACGCCTATTGTGAGTTTAATATTGTATTTCATGATTTTATAATGCCACCAATGGACTTTTCAGGCGATTTTACATTGGAATAAACACTTTTTATCGCTGTAGCAAACGTTTGCAACAGACCCATTGACCGCTCCGTTTGCGGGATGAATGAAAATGTAAAGTCCCTAGTAACTTCTACACTGTATACTATCCTGTAACTTCTACACTATGTGGGTGTAACATATACAATATACACAGATATAATACAGAATACACTCACACAAGTGTGTAACCCTTGCTGCGAACGGATGAAATTATTCAATGGAGCTCTTGCACAGTTTTGCTGTAGGCAAATGGAGTATCAATTCCATCCTGCGAAAATAATCATGAGACCATTAAAAAAGTCTAAAACTCATTCCTCGCAGAGAAATCTTAACTTGAAATTTTGGGTGACCACCCTAGCATGTATGCACCAACCTTGGATTTGGACCCTAAACAAAAGAACAGGACATGAAATTAATTACCGTTTACCTCGTTTATTACGAAACATAGAACTTTTCTGTAGTTACCACCGTGCTCCTACTGACAAAATGTGTATAAATATACCTTTGACTCCTTCAAATTTACTTTTTGAAAGCAAATTTATTAATCTCATTGTTCAAATTCGTAGGTTATGTTCTTTTGTTTGGGGTCCAAATCTGAGGTTGGTGCATACATGCAAGGGTGGTCACCCGGAATTTTAAGGTAAGGTTCCTCTGCGTAAAGTGACTTTAAACTTTTTTAATGGTCTCATCGTTATTTTCGCAGTATTTTACATAGGAATTGACGCTCCATTTGCCTACAGCAAAACCGTGCAAGAGCTCCATTAGCTATAAAACTTTGCCGTATGATCTCCGGAGGGATCTTAGTTGGAACACTGTGCTTTTTCCCCCGGAAGAATCAAACCTCGTTTTTTACGGGTCTTTCCCTACTTTCCGCTGGTGCTAACTTTCCTTAAATGTGTAGGTACTTCTGGCATAAATTCATCAATTTAAACCAAAAAAATGTCGACTTTTCGAGCAGCGCTAGAGGCATTATCCATCGGATTTAAATCTGGACAAGCTCTCGCCTGGAACCACCTTAAGAATCAGGTTTGCAGGGTATGCTCTTCTGAAGAGATACTCATCTAACCGTAATGTTAATTTCTTGGTATGAGCACATCCAATTTTTAACGGACCCTTCTTTCAAAGATCACACCAATGAGGTTCTTGCTTTTTTTTTTTGGAATTTGCGGTTGAAGCGTAAATTCTTACGTAAATACCAGCAAAAATGACGACAAGTATATTCTGAAACAATAGTTAAAAATAGAATTAAGTACCTATTTATTCAAAGTAATTTCTACAAATTTTCATCAGGGAGTTTTAATACAAGGAAGGAATCTGAGCTACAAAATTACATGTCATTGGAACAAATTCACGAAGCCTCACAAAATAAAGCAACTCACGCATTTGTCTGACATTAAAAGTATGCGCACTCAAAATGAGGTAATAATCATACAAAAAATAAATAAATGAAAGAAAAAACAAGAAAATAAATTATGTTATTCTAAACTATTGACTATGTACAAATATATTTAAAGTTAAAAAATATGGCGTATAGTGAAATATCCATTATGATTTCACTTACAATTTTCCGAGTAATTACCTAAAGTTTAATTAGAACTTGCGTTTAAACAGATAATCAAAATAATTTTCTGACACACAATTGGCCAATTTTTTTTAAAGAAATTCTTGCAATCAGATAGTGAATCCTATCGTCGTTTGGAGCACATTCTTTTGCGGTCACAGTTTTTCACTAACCGAACTGAAATAATGAATCATAGCCATTTTGACATTAGGTAATTTAGTAAAAAAATGTTTAGAATGAATATTGGACTTTTCTTTTCCTAAGAAAAAAAACAGTAACTGTGCATGGGAATCGCAAAAAAAATGACACAAACTTATGCGAGTACGTCTGAAATACTGAGTTTTATAATATACGAAACAGGGAAAATTAAATTTACTGACGGTATTGAATTACGATGTATTTTTAAGTACTTTGAAATAAAATATCTGAAGATTCTCTTTCGAAATTCTTCTTGTTCACTTTCAGTTTATTGGTTTCTTTACTGAGCAAGTATACCTCACAAATACTGAGGTTCAATTGAAAAAAAATGGGTATATTACAACAATGTTATTGAATTACGGTAGATTTTGAAAACAAGTTAACATTGTTTTTTTTTTTCTTTCTTCTAGTTGTTAGCGTAAGGTTATTAGCGTAAGCGTTATTAATTTCTATTCGTCTAACATTATGAAAATTCTTAGAGAGATACCGTATTTTATTGTGTCAATACCTACTTCCCAACAATTTTATTCTATACATACAAATTCACAGATGTGACGTATTATCGGCAAAGGTACCTCTTGCATTTACCGATAGAAAAAATTAAAGTCACAAGCCTCACCGTGCTCAATAGGAACTCGTAATACGGTTGAAGATTGTGAAAAAAATATTTTAACAAGAAAATTAAACTCCCTAAAAATTGATTACTGTCGTCACGTCGTGAATGGTTCCGAACCAATTGAGTTTGTATTGGATCCAAAACCCCATCTGGCACCATTAGTTTACAAATGTCATGATTTATAATTGAACAAACGGTTATTGGTTCAGCTGTTTCAATATTTTAAAGTAAATATGAATATCTGCTGAGTGAGTAAGAACGTTCGAATGACCAGTTGGCCCATTTTCTATAAATATATAGACACCCCATTTCAATCCAAGCACCGTTTGAGTAAGGACAGTGTGGCTCTTACAAACTTTTGCTACAGAAGATTGAAGAGTTGATTCTAGCATAAAAACCTGTCAAAATGACGATGAGTACACTAAAAAATCAGGAAATTCACTCTCAGAATCGGGCTTAATGGTGGAGAGACGCAGGTATCATGGGAGATTTCTATCTCAATTGAGACATATCTCTGTGTTTCCGTAGAGAAAGTGACATACTAGACAGGAATCTCCCGTGATACCTGCGTTGGACCGCCATTACAAACTTGCTGTTGTAGCAGTTATGTGAGTTTATTACTGAATTTTAGTCTTTCTTAGGGTGATTTTCGTGATTTCCGTTGACATCAGAATGGACTATTTATTTACTTATAGCAAAAGTTTGCAAGAGCCCCATTGAGGTGATGGCTGCAATAATAGCACATAGAAAATTGGGTATTCTCGTTTTGAATTATTGACGCTGTAAAAGAAGAGGATTTCTTCGGAGGAGCGGCGTACTTTTGGTTTTATGAACACTCGTAGAAGATAATTTGCGTGCACTGGCGCAACCAGGATATCTTCTATCTCTCTCATTTCCCATTTGAATGTATGAGTAGGAAAAGGACAGAAGGAGGGGGTTTTATCCCCATGTCCATCCTTGTCTAACATACGTTTCTTAATGGAGAAAAGAGAGAGATGAAGAATCTCTCGGTGCGCTACTGTTTGCGTGTGTACATAAAATCAAAAAGAAGCACCTCCAAAGAAATCAACACACTTTCACAGCGTCAGTCATTCAGAAAAAGCATACCCCATGTTTTATGAGTTGTTATAGCAATCACCGCCTCAATTGTTTGTATTTTTTCTTTACATTTGTGTATCTGTATAGCTACATTATTGCAGGGAAAAACTATGGGATGCAATTTATTATTGTTGCGGTTGAGTTTGGCCTCAACCATATGTTAAACTCAACTATACGTCTGACTTAACTTCCCAAGAGTTTGGTCGAATTTGCTATCTTCATTCGATGGCGCTAATCTGACGTTCAGTGGAGTTTATCATACCGTTTGGTTGAAGCCAAAATCTACCACAAAATATTGTAAATTTCATCAAACATTTTTTCCGTGCATGGATTCTTTGAAATATCACAATAGGGTTGTTGCACATTTTTGCTGTGAGTAATTGAGGGTCGATTCAGATGTAAAAACCTGCAAAAATAGCAGTGGCGTAGCGTGTAATTTGACAACGTTGCACTTTGTCCATTTGAACTTATGAAAAAGATCGAACTATCGGGTGTTCGGTGAACACCTTCGCGTTCGACCTTTTCTTTGGGTTTAAATGGACACAATACAACGTTGCCAAACTGCACGCTACGCCACTGAAAAATAGTTATGTTAGTAGCACTTAAAACTCACAAAATCCACTCCTAAACTCATAAGATGCTTTTGATAAGCGCAAGTATAGGGATGGCGTTGGACACTAATAATGGGATATTCTCATCTAATAATTAATACCGGACCTCCATGAAAATATAACCATGAGACGACTTTCTTTTGACACCGGAGTTACTAGGAGTCACGGTACCATTAACCGGAAATGGATCTCTACTCTGGAGTCTACTTATTCTGTGAATCTTCTTTCTCAGCATAGAGAGAGTGGTGAAATTAAGATAAGAATCTCTCATGACAAGTGCCCAAAGCCGCCATTACGCTCGCGCATTTAACCCTTTACAGACCATCAGAGGGCCGATCATTTACTTCATCGTTAAACCGATCGATAAAACTGTCTATGAGTTATTCTATTGGTCGAATTTTGTAAAACTTGGCTGTTGCTATGGTAACCATCGTTATAGTGTCCGTTTTTTAAAGGTTACTCATGAATAGCCTTTATAAAACGAGACTCTTAACGATGGTTACCATAGCAACAGCCAAGTTTTACAATTTTCGACCAATAGCATCACTCGTAGACAGGTTTATCGATCGGTTTAACGATGAAGTAAATGATCGGCCCTCAGGTTTGATCAAAAGAACGCCATTCTTCCGTGAATATAGGGTAGTTAACTGTTCGTACTCGGGGGAGTTGGAATCGCCTATACGACAAATTGAAGGCGCCTGAACGAAACCTTATCTTGTAAGTGTCAACCTCCAAAATCGCGTTTTTTCTGAATCGCTAAATACAGGAGCAATGTGAAATAGGCCAGAGGAAAAAGTCGAGTATACTCGGGCTTGGCCCATAAGAGGTTAAAGTATTTAATTAGTTTAAGAGGGGGGGGGGTTGTGAGTTTTCAATGCTAACCATCGATATTTTTCGTGGTTTTAACCCTTAACTGCGCCATGGCACCCCTGAGGCACAAAATATATTTCCTCCATTTTGAACTCTTAAAGTTAAAATATCATTTTTTTCCACGTCGTCATCCCTCCGGCACATATCGAGGAAAAATTTCGATTTTTCACCGAAGTCTGAAAAAGCAAGGCCCCACATTGGGGGCCATCTGAGCATTAGAAAACATATTTAACCGTTTGACCTTGATTTTCTCCCTATACTAGCCCATGTTAAATTTAGTACTTTGTAGTTCTCTTGGGCGCAAGAATTAATGCTAGGAATTTTTTCATTATTTTTCCCTTTCATTTTGAGTCAAAATCAATTGAAAAATCATATTTTCGAACGAAAAAAAAAAAAAAAAAAAATCGCGCAGTAAAGGGTTAACTTCTGATACGACCCTTAAATCGCTGATAGCAAAAAAGTTCAACAGCCCCATTGCAGAAATCAAAGAGGTTCAAATCTGACAACAGTGGAGGAGCAGACTTCATTCGTGATGAGCGGGAAATTTAAAATCCACGAATCTGATTGGCTCATATGATTTTTTAAACGTAAAACTATAACCGGCCAATTTTTAATTTCCCGCTTCTCACTAAAATAGTTCATTGATCTTTTCAAGATTGATTCTGTTAACATACCTTCCTGCTGTGCCACTGACGATATACACAGTGGTGGCTGGTGAAATGCGATATATCGATGTCTACTCCATTTAAAAGTATAGAGAAGTATCGATCGTCAGGGGGTGCAATTGAACCCCCCCCCCCCCCGAGAAATCAATATTTTTTATAGTTTTAAATGGAGTGGACATCGATAAATCGCATTTCACGAGCCGCCCTTGGATATACATCAACCCATTGTTGCCAGATTTTGTTAAAAGGTCTGTACATCACCATTTATTTCAGTTGAAATTTTCCCAAAAAAAAGAGTCCAAAACAACGGGCAAGCTTATTTAAAAAAAAAAAAAAATAGCCTTGTGATACAAGTAGAATAGAGACTTTAGTCTCACAAGAACATATCTTGTTTTATGAGTTTTATGACCGGAAACGGCTTAATTGGAGATGTAGGAATTTTTTCATAAAATCTGGGAACGGGGTATAAATCATAATCACCCGCATAGATCCAGAAATCTGTCTTTCTTTCTCTTCGGCCATTTGAACGGATGTGTTAGAAAAAGATAGCAAAAGGGGTCATCACGTGACTTTAGCCCCTATCTCTGCCCTTGTCTAACGCATGCATTCTGATGGGAGGAGAGAGAGAAAGACAAATCCGTGTATCCGCATATGATCACCCGTAACAAAGAATAGAAATGATAGGAAAAGCAATACTCCATCCACTTGTCACGTATTGACAAACAATTTCAATACGCAATAGAGAATTCTCCACGATGAAATACGACTTTTTGATTGTGTATAGTTTCTTCTCGCGGCTTGCTTGTCGATATTTCACCCGAGAAACTGGTCGTTGGATCCCATATTTTAGTCGTGTCACAAAGTTTTCTGGTGTAGACAGTAGATCATTGAGTTGTACTATTATGGCCGTAAATCTGCTTGCCGACTCACTATTGATAAGTCCTCCTTCGGTGAAACAATCCAGCTCGATTGTCGCAATGTTGAATTTCTGGAAAAAGGAAACGAAAAAGTTATTAGTTTTACTGAAGTATCGACGATCTGAGAAAATCATACACATCACCCAAGGATAGACTTTTTTTGAAATGTCTATACAGTTTATCTTAGAAAGTATTCTCAGGGCTCAAGTTGAAAAAAAAAAACGCACTTCGTTTCGATTAACATGTGATATGCTCGCTAGTTGCAGGCAGTGGCGGCTCGTGCAATCTGGCAACTGTGCACTTTTGCCATTTAAACGTATGCAAAAAGATCGATACTAGGTGAGGCGCTGCGCCTCACCAGTAATCGATTATTTTACACAGTTTTAAATGGAGTAAATCCATTGTTGCCACATTGCACGAGCCGCCGCTGGTTGCAGGCAAGGAGCTGAACTGTAGACGGACTTCTCAAAACTTAATTAAAAGAGTCCAGGGGAAGAAAGCTTTGCACAAAAATTAGTTTTTATTTTTAGCCAGTGTTGCCAGATTGGAGTGAAAAAGCCGTACGTTTTACATTGATTTAAATGGGGACGATACGGTTTTTTACCATCGATCTGGCAACACTGTTTTTAGCTGAAGGAAAGGGGTAAATGACGTTCAAACGTTATTCTTTCTCATATAAGTATCATTTTATTTACCTCATTTTTCTGACTTTAAATCAAACTTTGTATTTAACTCAGAGGGATTTGGTTTAAAAAGAAAGTGCAAGTGTTTGAGAGTGACCATGGCCACAAAGGCTTGTTCCTGTCATGAGTCAGTTTATTTATCAGGAAACTCCTTCTAGAAGAAATAGTGGTATCAATTTTTGTGTCCAGCTACACTGAGAGAATTCTTTTTTTAATCCAATGTGTATTTAGTTTGTGTTAAAGAAACTGCACAGTGAACCGTAGGAAACCCTAACCCTAGGAAAATGTATGCTGCTACAGCTTTACTTCGCCAAAGGAAAACTGACATGGGTGAACGTGTTTCCGTGTTTTTAAAGAAGTGATTTCTCTTAGTGTAGCTACTCTCAAAAACTTGCACTATCTTTTTAAACCAATTCCTAATGGAATTGTCACAATTATAACTATCTTTTTACGGCTATATAAATTGAGGCAAATAGTTTCGTGTGGACCTTTTTTTATATTTCTGCAATCTGCAATTCAAATATTTTAAAGAGTAATTAAATCGTCGTCGCAGTACTTCATCCCAGGGCCGCATGGAAGATCAGTTAAACCTGACATTCCCGCAAAATTACAAAACTGAGTTCTCCTCGGGAATAATACACTCACCGCGATCCGGCCACTTTCCGAACTGATCAACTAATTTCTCGTTCTCGATGAAGCCCGTGTAAAAATTCCATAAGATGTTCCACCGTGGCTATTTCCCTGCTCCCTTAAAATTACGTCCTAGAAATCCATTCTATAGATGAGTGTTGCCAGATTGGGGTGAAAAAGCCGTATGTTTTACATTGATTTAAATGGGGACGATACGGCTTTTTACCTTCGATCTGGCAACACTGCTATAGACTGTGTACAAAATTGACCAATCGGATGTCGGTTTCACATTTAACCCTCTAAGGACCAAGTCAGTTCAAAATAACGACACTCCTCCGTTCATACAGGGACTGTATGAACTGTTCGTACTTGGGGGAGTTGAAATTGCCTATACGATACATTGAAGGCGCCCGACGCAACCATGTCTTGTAAGTGTTTTCATCGATAGTCAGTCACGTTCACGGGGAAAAAAAAAGAATGGTGCAATTTACCATTCGCATAGCTGATTTCGGCCCCTACCAGAGTTAAGATAAACTTGACCAGAGTTAAGGAACATTTGATCAGGTATCAAGTGAAATTGACCTGATTCCTGGTCAAATGTTCCATAACTCTGGTCAAGTTTATCTTAACTGTGGTAGGGGCCAAAATCAGCTATGCGAAGGTAAATTACTTCATTCTTTTTTTCCGAGTTAATCCGGAATGAAGACTAAAACAATGTGAAGTAGTAGTAGTGTGTATGTGAAAAACAACAATTAACCTCGGGCTTGGCCCTGAAGGGGTCAAAAAAACATCTAACCCAATCAAATTTCTGAATTTTAAATTTCCCTTTGTTCACTAAAACAGTATATTCATAGCGCTCGATGGAAATCTTGCAACGATGTATTTAATGGAATGAAGGAGAGATAATAGGATAGTCAAGAAAACCGAAAATTCCGCTAAGAGCGTAATGAAAATGGACAAGTTGGGGCTTCTGAAAAGAATAAACGCTTTTCGCGTGGAAAGAGGTGCGAAGAGATATGAGGTGTCCCTCCCTTCATCAGACGAATAAAAACCGACAATGGGAGATATATTTTGTATATATGTATGTATATATGATGTGAGTATGTATTAATGTTAGGTACGCCTGCATGCCAATATGACATTACAAACAGACAGCGTCGAGTGAGGAGAAGAGATGGACCTCGCGGAAATTATTGACGGAAATATAGTTTATATATACATGTTGGGTCGTATTCCGTTACTAACAATTCGGCCTAATTTACAGTCTGATGATTGTGGGATTGTTGCCAGTCATCCCGACTGCGACGATTCACCGACGCCCGGACACCAAACACCTTACCAAACACCAAACACCTAGCTCTACCCATACACCCGTTACTGGCTATGAGTGATCAACGACTGACGCACAATGGAAGAACTATTCTCACACCAGGTCTAGTCACTGTCAATGCGGAACTGTATGCGTAACGCAGTGGCATGGCGCCCATAGCAATATAATAACGCTATCGTGCATTTACAACCAAAAAACAATCGATATTCAACAAATGTGATGCAGTTAGCAGCAATGCATAGAATCAAATGAAAATGAAATGACTTAACCAATACGCTGCGCATTTTATTAATAAGGAGTTTTAATTTTATTCAAAACATGCCCAAGGCTTTTCGGCACTCAGTGCCATTTTCAGAGATAAGGAAGAGAAAAGAAATGATGAAGTACATACATCAAAAACTATCTCAAGCAATAAGAATGACTCAAAGTAAAAGGAAAAGAAAAGGAAAGAGTAAATTATTTCGATGAAGAAAAGCGCAAGAAAAGTAAAAAAGGAAAAATTATTATGGAAAGCTGTCCATTTTTAAGCTGTTCTATTATTATTCGATCATGTAATCGAAAGTCATTTAAAGGCCATTTCCAGAAAATATCACTCCAAGCGAACGGACGGTTGGAACTTTTTTCGAAGCTTATATTTTGCCAGCTTTTGATAAATTGTATTGGATACCCTGCTTGTTATTCCTTATTGCTTTTGTTGGACTTAATTGGATAGTTTTTAAAATCGAACATGACTCATTTTCAGGTACCAAATGGGGCTCTTGCAAACTTTTGCTACATCCCCTTGAAGAGTTGATTCTTGATGAAATACCTGTAAGAATGACGATGTGAACACTAAAAAAATCACGAAATTCACTCTCAGAATCGGGCATAATGGCGATTCAACGCAGGTATCAGGAGTCCTATCTAAGAGACATATATCTGTGTTTCCTTAGAAAAAGTGACAAATTAGACAGGAATCTCCCATGATACCTGCGTTGAAGCGCCATTACGATCTTGCCTTTAGAGCAGTTTTGTGAGTTTATTACCAGAATTTTTCAGTGAGATTTTCGTGATTTTCGCTGGTTTTTACATCCTATTGGACTATCATTTCCTCACAGCAAAAGTTTGAACGAGCCCCATTGAATTAAACCAACGAATTGAACAAAACCTCATTCTGATAAGAGATTGTCGATGAATTGCCGTGATATTTATGCCGATTGTCCCACTGTGTGACTCTTTGCGCATGCGCTGTTTTGACAGCGATGTCAATGTCACCTCGACATCCAATAGTCATAGTTTTATTTGAGGATGATTCCACTTGTGACTTGTGATGTTTGATGCATAGCAAACACCATTCGTCGATCGGTAGCTCTTGCTTTTCTTTCCTTCCTCTCTCCCTCTCTCTTCCTCTCCTTCTCACTCACTGCCTTTCCCTCCCTCCCTCTCCCTCCATCCTTCTCTGTCCCCCCTCTCTCTGTCTCTGTCTCTCTCTCTCTGTCTCTGTCTCTCTCTCTCTGTCTCTCTGTCTCTCTGTCTCTCTCTCTGTCTCTCTCTCTCTGTCTCTCTCTGTCTCTCTCTCTCTCTCTCTCTCTCTCTCTCTCTCTCTCTCTCTCTCTCTCTCTCTCTCTCTCTCTCTCTCTCTCTCTCTCTCTCTCTCTCTCTCTCTCTCTCTCTCTCTCTCTCTCTCTCTCTCTCTCTCTCTCTCTCTCTCTCTCGCTTCCCCCTTTTCATACAGTTCCGTGCAGTTTACTCATTTTCCTATCCTTTAACCTCCTTCATCTTCCTTGCGCTCTCTTACGATCCGCTCGTATCCCATTCCCTTCATTTTTCTCCTTTCTCTTTCAATTTCTTTCTCTCCCTCTTTCTCTCTCTCCTCTCTCCTCTCACCCCTCTCTTTACATTCTTCCCTCCCAATCTTCCTCTCCTTCCCAGTCTATCCCTTCTCTAACTCTATGAGAAATATTTCCATTTTAACGCCGATATGCCTGATCGCTTTTTGCAAACCATAAAATTCATCATGCATCAACCTGATGATTGTTGTTGGATGCGGTGCTGCCAAGTTTGGTGGGAATTTCAAAAATTTGACATTGAGGTATTTGAGAGAATGTGTAAAATTATTCGCAAAATGGCAGCCCTGCGGGCCGATCCTTGAAATTCACGACTTTTGGGTAGACTGGATAAGAATGGAAAACGGTGATTGGTGGAGACGAGTCACGTGGTTGCCCAGTCTAATCAAAATACGGAATGGATTAGATAATTTATCGGGCAGTCTTGGAGTACCCGATAACTTATCTAATCCATTCCGTATTTTGATTAGACAGGACAACCACGTGACTCGTCTCCACCAATCACCGTTTTCCATTCTTATCCAGTCTACCCAAAAGTCGTGAATTTCAAGGATCGGCCCGCTGGTCCAATTGGAGCAACGAGCTATTAGTCTAATGAGTTAGCTACGTAATTGACAAGACGAATTTTTGAGTTAGAGTTGAAGTTTATTTTTCCCCATTTACCTACATACTCTACAGTCTACAGGTAACTATTTCATTATTACATGCAAAGGTTTCCGCATGCATGAGACAGGCTTTTTTTTTCATCTCGGCGCTTGTCAAAACTCCCACTTGATTTTTGAATGCGATGCACACGTATGGCTAGCACTGATTACGTCATTTTCCACGTAACAAAATCGGTGCGCGTGAAAATAAAACTGACTTTGCAAGTGCAAAACTTCAAATAGTTCTTTGACTTCGCTTACTTTTCCTAAAATTCACCATCCTGTAACCAGTAAAGACTTTTTCAATCTGAGAATGTTGCATTTTAGTTCATTTGAACCCATGAAAAATATCGATTCGATAGAGCGCACTGCGCTCCGCCAGAATTTCGAAATTTTTTCATGAGTTGTATATGAAGTATACGCACGCTACGCAAATGCACTCAAGTCAATCTGATCAAAGTTGTTGATTTGGCGGAAGTTGTGTCATAAACTTATACGGCAAAAAATGATTGATAAAATTTACCAAAGTTGTGATAATTTTGTGGTTGACTTTGGCCTTAACAAAGAGGAGTGGTAATTTCTACTAGACGTGCCTGTTTAAAATGTCCAGAGGGTTGATTCTTCTCATTTTACTAGACTAGACGAGATGACTCCATGTCGTCTCGTCCTATCTCTTTACACGGGAAAAAATCGTTTATCTCGTAAGTATATCTCATGTCGTCTCGTACGAGATAGACTGTTAGAATCAGCCTACAGAGGTCAAGTCGATTTTACTTGATTGTTTATCAAAGTTAGTCGGATTTACATAATAGAGTTGATCATGATATTTGGTTGAGATCCAAATCCAACCACTAGTATGGTGAATTTTATAAATAACCTGTTCCAAAATGATCCAAAAATCAAAGAAGGCAGTGGCATGGCGTAGCGTGCAATTTGGCAACGTTGCAGTTCGCCCCTTTGCACCCATGAAAAAGATCGAAGGATTGGGTGTTTGGTGAACACCTTCGCATTCGACCTTTTTACATGGGTTTAAATGGAAAAATACAACGTTGCCAAATTGCACGCTACGCCACTGAAAGAAGGAATCCCGAAAAAAAAGAAACAGGGGATTTTTGGAGGTTGGAAGGGGTCCTACATTTCACGAGTAATTACGTCCGAACATTACGTTTGATTCGCAGGAAGTGTCGAGGAGACAGTGAATTTTTCAATGAAGAATAACTTTCCATTTCACGCAGAATCGTTGATGTTTCTCGAGCCACCACGGCAGCGCCGTTCATCCGCGTTTAGTCAGATTTTCAACCGTTCTCGGCGAGGATTACGCGGATTTTCCTTCCATTCCAAAGATACTTTTTCAATAGACATACAAATACCAGAGTAAAGAATTCCTCAAGTCATGAAAATCATTTGAATTCGTTTTTAGAATCATATATTTCTGCCAATCTCACTCTCTCAAAGCGAAGGTGAGTGGGTGAGTTGCTTACAAAAGAGATTTCATCATTCATCTTGCTTCTAATCCATTCAACATAGTCGCTTAGATCGCGAAAAAAAAATGCCTGATACAATACTTAGAGCCATTGGTAAAACATTAGTTAGACCAGCAGTGAGGTGTGATGCTGTTATCAAAGACGATGTCTATAAAATAAAATAGATTGAGGAGAAAGCATACTCGTATTCTTTGTCTTCCTCTATTCTTTGTCTTCCTCTGTTCTTTGTCTTCCTCTATTATTTGTCTCCCTCTATCTCTCTTATCCGTTCAATGCAATGGGGCAAAATCAAGAGACGGAATTTCGGTGTTATTTTTAAGTAAGCAAATGAAAGTACTCGAATACCTGAAAACAAGGATGCCTTTGGTTTCTAACTTGTTTTCATGGATCTAGAAACGCGATTTTGGCCCAAAATAAGTAGTTTTTTGAAGAGGTTTTTGCGTTGTGACGCCACAACTTTCACATTTTTCAACAAATTTACACGTGTTTATCTCCGAAATACCAGGATATACTGGGAAATGAATCCCAAAGGTATCGTTGATCTCAGCTTATCAAGTGATTTTACATTCTTTAGAAAAAAATACACACAAAAAACACCCCCCCCCCAAAAAAAAAAAAAACAAACAAAAAACAAAGCAAACGAGTTGTGGTAGAGTCGACGCTAAATGTCAAGAGATTTGCGGATATTTTACTCAGAACGGCAGAAATAATGTTTTTTCACAATCGCTGGGATACGAAATAGGTTTGCTCTAAATATAGCCAGGCAAACTGGAAAAAGAATATTAGCTATTTGAATACTTAAAAGTATGAACTAAAATTAAAAACTGTCAGTTTTACCATTTAAAAAAGTTAAATAATCTCTGTGCTGCGTTAATATATAACTATTTTAAATTATCAGTTTTTAATTTTTGTCCATAAAGGAGTATTCAAAAAGTCACATTTTTTCCAGTTTGCCTCGCTAATTAGATCAAACTCATTCCGTATTCCAACGATTGTGACATAAAATTATCTCTTCCGTTCTGAGTAAATTTATAATGACATTTTTTAATAACCTAATCTCTGTGCTCCGTTAGTTTAACTTTTTTAAATGACCAGTTTTTAATTTTTGTACAAAGTTTTAAGTATTCAAATAGTTAACCCTTAACTGCAGATGAGCCCAGATCTGGAACAATTACTTTGAAGCCTTATCTAAAAGTAGGGGACTTGAGTTGTACCGTCGCTGCATGGTGGGTCACATGTGGAACAGATACTACACGAGTAAGAATTGTCGATTTTGTCCTAGAAAGCGCAGCACAGGATAGATAACGTGGAGAGTGGTTGAAAATAGCTTACTGAAAATCTGATCGAGATTTTCCGATTTTCATTGTTATGTTTGGGAGTAACGCAGGGGTACCATATACAAAAAAACGACTATTGAAACTTACTAACTTATTTTTTACTACTTTAATTTTTTTTTTTTTTTTTAGCCTGAAAACTTTATTTTCAGTTGCATGGATACCTAAATGCGGGTAAGGCCATATTTGGAACAATTAATATTCAGGCTCTTTATCATTGAAATACAATGGAAAGAATTTTTTCACTATTTTTCCCTGTCTCAAGGATCAAAATTGTACTGAAAAAAAAAAAATATTTTATTGAAAAAAAAAAAAAAAATCATGCAAAAAATGGTTAAATTCAGCACTTTTTCCAGTGGCGGCTTGCCAGGTGTGGCAAGTGAGGTGACAGGGAGTCGTCAACTCACATTTTTTGAAGGAGGAGAAAGAACAAAATTAAAAAAAAAAATAACGTATAAAGGTTAAAATGGTTATTATTCCACCTTTCTTTGTTTCAATTGTCCAAAAAATATGAATGAAACATGACAATTTCAAAAATGATCAGGTGAAAAGTGTTTAAAAAAAATCCTGTGCACCTCTCATTTTCGTCGCCTCACCTCCACAAGCCGCCATTGCTTTTTTCCAGTGCAGTTTGGCAACTGAGGAAACCAACGCCAGCTCGTTATTTGCATTACACGCCAATGATCTTCGCCCCTCAAAAGCAATCACCATGGCTATCAGCGCTCGTTCGGGTTTCTTTAATTTTTCTTTCACTTTTTTTTTTTATTTTTTCCCCCCTCCGCTCAGTTTTCTCATTGCACACTGCACTGCGTTAGTTGCAACCAATCATCACCTCATAGTTACTTTATACGCACCATGATCTAACTATACACAGGTTAGTCAATTCGGTGGAACCTCCGCTCGTGACGTATAGCTGGCGCAGCTGAAGAGCGGGCGTTCAAAGCTACATGCTTTCTTATGGGGAAAAGACCCTTTTTCAAGTGCAAATTATAAACAATTTACGACAGTGAAACTTGGTTTTTATCAATAAAAAGTAACGAGGAAGGATTCAAGCATTGAGAAACCCAATTCAATCGTACGCAAATTTGCTTTTTCTATTTTCGGGCACTTTTAGAAAATTGGGTATAGAATGCATTGAATCTCCGTAAGAGGGATTTTTACTAACCACCAAAAAATATGGGAATAAGAAATTGAAGTGTGATCAGACTGGTTCACTCAAAGCTTGAAACCTTCCTCGTGGTCTATCTTAAATAAAAACCAAGTTTCACTGTCGTAAATTGTTTATAATTTGCACTTGAAAAATGGTATTTTCCCCATATGAAAGCATGTAGATTCGAACACCCGCGCTTCAACTGCGCTAGCTATACGTCATCCCCTTCATCTCTCTACCCAGTGATAGTGTCTGGCAGACGCAGAGGCAGTGGAGGGTGTACGCATTGACTGACCTGTGTATAGTTAGATCATGGTACACACACATAGCCAACACATACTCAATGTCTCCGCCCGCCCCCCTCCCAATCATTCCGCAGTGAGACGATACGTTTCACTACTCGAGCAGTAGAGTTGGGATACCAAAATTTCCCCTACCACTGTCATTTGGAAGACTCTTTTGCCTGCCTTAGTACACTTAAACCCATAGAAAATATCGAACAATCGGATTTACGTTAAACTCTCTCGGTCATAATTTTTCTTCAGGTTTAAATGGCCAAGACTAAATGTTACCAAATTTGCGCGCTTCGTCATTGGTGAATGCTCAGTATTTCCTAGTTTGAATTTCTTGGCATTAGCAAATCCCATGTTTTCAAGGGGTCGCTCTAATATTAGGGACCAATGACGTACGCCGGAATAAGTCTCTCTTTCTCTTTTCCTGTTCGAGTGTATGTACTAGAGAAGGAAAGAGATAGGGGCTGAAGTCACGTTCTTTTGGTTCTTTTCCAACACACGTGTTCAAATGGGGGAAAGAAAGAGAGATACAAATTCTTGTGTAGAGACGCTCCTGTTAGATACATATAGAGTCCCTATATGTAGAGAGTTAAGACAAGAGGGTAGTCAACTTCTGATTTGTCGATGAGTTTTAGGCTCTACGGACGCCACCATTGGATGCGATTTTGCTCTTTATTTGTTTACAATCGCAGTTGTTTACCGACGGTGTTTTACGGATAAAGAGTTAATTTTCGATGAGCCTATTAATTTTAATCATGATACACCTCAAAATGTCTATAAATCCCAAAAGAATCTTTCAAAGCGTAAATATAGATGTCGATCAACAAAAGCAGCGAAAGATTACATCGTTCGAAACTCAGCGGCACTGTAATCTCTGTAGTGGACCAAAACACGACATCGGCCCTCAGAATGTAAATAAATGTGCAAAATCACATCCAATGGCGGCGCCCATGGTTTTACTTGTCTTTACTCTCTACATATAGGGCCTCTGGGAACGTCAGAGTAAAGCTCCGGATAAATCGAATCCATCTGGCAGCGGGCGATTCAAACTCATTCGTAATACTTTACAAGGAACAGCAAGAACGCGGCAACAGATTGCAGACCAGTGAGACACAGTAACATAAAACAATACAACGGGTCCATTTCCGTTCTTGCGGTTTTAATTGTTTCCATTTCGATTTTATATGATTCCATTCTCGGCATCCATTCCTTATTACCTATTTTCGCACGAGAAAATCGCTCGCCTCCTCTCACTGATTCAACCAATCAGGCCTGCTTTCATACGTACAAACCCAATCCCAATACAATCAGAGTCCCGATTCCTATGAAACTTTCTGCAAGAGTCGCAGCTCTGAATCTCTACTCATCAGCCCACTGGCGCAACCAGAATCTCTTCCATCTCTCTCATTTCCCATTTGAATGCGTATAATTAGGAAAAGGACAGAAAAAGGGAGTTTTTTCCTCTCGTTCATCCTTGTCTGACTCACGTTTCTTAATGGAGAAAAGAGAGAGATGAAGAAACTCTCGCTGCGCTACTGCATCAGCCCACTTCTCGAAGGATCTTCTGTCTAATTACTGTGTGATCAGGGATTAGCCGCGGATTCATGGGAATGATCTGAATTGTTGGAGTTAGAAATTTCAATATTAACATACGTATGCTTTTCAACAAGCTCCATCAATAGGGCTCTTGCAAACTTTTGCTATAGTGGATTGAAGAGTTGATGCTTGCATAAAAACCTGTAAAAATGACGATGGTTCACAATAAAAAAATCACGAAATTCACTCTCCGAATCGGTTTTAATGGCGGAGAGACGCAGGTATCATGGGAGATTCCTATCTAGATTGAGATATCTCAGTGTTTCCATAGAGAAAGTGACATAATAGACCGGAATCTCCCATGACACCTGCGTTGAACCGTCATTACGAACTTGAAGTTTTGGCAGTTATGTGAGTTTATTACTGAATTTTAGACTTTCTTAGTGCGATCTTCGCGATTTTTGCTGGTTTTTACGTAGGATTGGACTATTCATTTGCCCACAGCAAAAGTTTGCAAGAGCCCCATAAAGAGGTCGGTCTCTCTGAGGTTGTCCTTTTTATGCCGAGTTGGTGGAAACATACGTGGATACGGGATTTGTCTTTCTCTCTCTCTCTCTCTCCTTCAATTTTATCGTGAGCGTTAAGAAAGGACAGAGATAGAAGATAAAGTCACGTGATAGCCCCCCACCCCGGCCTCATGCTGAAATCGTTTTACGAGGAAGTTTTGGCGAACCGTATTCTTTTTTACTTGCTCACATTTAACGAATGTTAGAAATTGAGAAAGTATTGCGATAACGCAGATGTCTGTCTGTCTGTCTGTATCCCGGCATAAATTTTGAACCAATGCTCCGTATACATCCAAATTTTGCAGAGAAGTTGCTTTTAACATTCCTCAGAAAGGCTTTCATTTTTGTTTTTTTCGAAATTTTAAATTTTAAGCAAGTTATGGAGGATGGTTTTTTCATTAAAATTAATTGGAAAATGGGTAGACTTAGGGGCAAATTGGAATATTTCAAATATAGCTGTTTGAATTTTGATTAAAATTTGCAAAAACACTCTGCAACCAACCTACTATAAAATTAATCCCTTTAAGGGAGTCTGAAGGGTCTCCCCCAGAATATTAATGAGGGGTCTGGGGGTCGCTCTCAGAATATTAAAGGGGGTATGAGGGTTTCCCCACAGAAAATATAAGGGGACCCACTTTCCTCCCCCCGATTAAGTTTGTTGTTAGAAAGAGTTCATGGAGTATCCGAAGGTACATCCCCAATCGTTAATTTTTACCTACACCTCAAAAACCTGGCAACTGCGGAATAAACAACACATCGCACTGGCGATCACTTGAATCAAATTGAGAGTAAAATTGAGAGAAGGGGTTTATTGACGACGGAAGAAAAGGGAGGGGGGAACTACCAAAGAGTAGGGGGGAGGAGGAGAGGGGAAGAAGAGTATGGACTCGTGCTGAAGATGACCACGTCGACGTGCGCGGTACTCGATTGTTTTAGCGTGTGGCTTCTCGAGACGCACGTTTATTGTATCACTTTTCTTCTTCTTTTTCTTCTTTTTTTTCATTTTTCTTTTTCTTTTTGCTCAGATCCCGTCGCGTCGTCCGATCGCGGTTCTCTCTCCTTCCTTCCCAATTAAAAATGAAAGTTTTTGAAAATTGTGGCACGCGGTCGGCGATTTGGTCGGTTCGCTGAGTCTCCTCTCCTCGCAATCGAAAACTAGGTCTGTTCAATACTCGATGTATCGATCGAATATGTTCAAATCGATATCGATTCAACACTCGTTTTCACGAGTGGAGGGAGGAGGTTCATAGACACTGGAACCATAGTTTTTTTCGTTTTTTTGTTTGTTTGTTTTTGTTTTGTTTTTAGACAAGGAGTGCCGTCCTTCATGTAACCAGGAATACTTGTGAACGGGAGTCACGCGTTCTTCAGAAGTTCACTAAACACAATTTTTTAAGGTGATTCCATGGCAAACTCCCGAAAATTTTAATCCGATAGATGGCAGTACTTGTCGCTGGCTCCGAAAATAGCCGTTTTTTTACGGTTTTCGGTTGTTTTCTCTGAACAGACGAATAATAGACAAAAAATCGGAATGTTAGCACCTGCTAATTTTTTTGCTTGATTTTTTGAGCCATAAATGGGCCAAATTGGTTCTAAAATAAAGGCGTAACTATGCAAAGAAAAAATCGTATGTAATTTGGAGTTGTATCAGTAAAGATTACAGGTTTCTGTTTCACCTGTAATCTTTACTGATACAACTTTAAATTACATATGATTTTTTCTTTGCATAGTTACGCCTTTATTTTAGAACCAATTTAGCCCGTTTATGGCTCAAAAAATCAAGCAAAAAATTAAGCAGGTGCTAACATTCCGATTTTTTGTCTATTATTCGACTGTTCAGAGAAAACAGCCGAAACCCGTAAAAAAACGGCTATTTTCGGAGCCAGCGACAAGTACTGCCATCTATCGGATTAAAATTTTCGGGAGTTTGCCATGGAATCACCTTAAATGAATGTCTCAATGAAGGATTTTCTAAAGTAACTCCAGAGACTTCCATATAAAAAGTTGATATTTTTATTCTTTCTTTCGTTTTTTATAGGAAAAGATGTGCGGTCTTTTATGTACTCAGAGACACTTGGAGCACCCAAGTTTACTTAATTGAATGTGGAGTATGAAGAATAATATCAAAGAACAAGCGATTATCGAGTATCGGGGCCTAGACACAAAAGTAACAGAACTAAAAAAGCACTGCCTGTTCAAAACCGCATAAACAGGGGAAGAAAATACGTGTATTGTGCATTGGATCGGTAACTATTCGTACTCCCCGGAGATGGTATTGCATAAGCAGTGTTTTTAAGGTGTTTTGGGGTAGTCATTTATTCACATGCCACACGCTTTTATTTATGTAAGCAGTCCTATGTCGTTTACTCGATCAGTAACTGTTCGTACTCCCCGGATATGGTATTGCATAAGCAGCATTTTGAAGGCGTTTTAGGGTAGTCATTTTTTCACATGCCACACGCGTTTATTTATGTAAGCAGTCCTATGTTGTTTACTCGATCAGTAATTGTTCGTACTCCCCGGATATGGAATTGCATAAGCAGTGTTTTGAAGTCGTTTTGGATTAGTCATTTTTTAACATGCCGCGCTCATAAATGTAAGCAGTCCTAGATTGTAAGCTGGATAGGTGAATATTGCTCTCATCCGGATATGGCTTTGCATAAGCATTGCTTTGAAGGCGTTTTTAGGGGGTCCTTTCAAAGTTCCACGAAAATAACAATGTGCAAATAAAATCTCACAAAACTTCCTCGTCAACTAAAAAAGTTATACTTCAATGAATCGTTCACCTTGAACTATACCCACGAAACAGACACTGATTATAAACTTCTTTTACTGACATCCTTTTTATGAAATAAACTTCCGCCTTTTTACTATCTCACTAATAACGAAGTTAGAAATTGAGAAAGTATTGCAATTGCGCAGATCTCTGTCCGTCTGCATCCCAACGCAACTTTAGAATCAATGGTCCATATGCATCCAAATGTTGCAGAAAAGTTGAATACAACAATCTCCAGAGGGGCTCTGTTTGGTTTTTCGAAATTTTAAATTGTTAGCAAGTAATGGAGGATAAAAATTGTTCATGAAAATCAATGGAAAAATGGGTAGAAATAGGGAAAAATTGGAATATTTCAAATATTGCTGTTAGAATTTTGATGGAAAGTTACAAAATATTATGCAACCTGTAAAATAAATCCCTTAGGGGGGTTTGGGGTCCCCCAGATTAATTCTGATGTGAGAAAGTGTTCGTGGAACATTCCCTACAGTTTATTTGTTATCATCATCTTAACCTAAAAATATCAGATTTTCCATTAAAATGCATGATATACTATCTACTATAATGCAGCCTGATTTTCATGGTGTAAAGAAAACTATAAACTATTAATGCAAACATTTTATGCATGTATGTATCTAAAAAAAAACGTACAACGTTTGGATTCTTAATGAATGTTTCAATGAATAATATAGCGTATTGTAAAGTTGGGAGTTCAATACAGACGAAACTTTAAAGTAATTCCCTGAAAGAACGAGATAGTTTTGATAGAATTCAATGTGCGCATCGGTATTTTTGTGTAATTTCAAGTTAGAACTAGTGTGCTGCTTTGCTTTGTAGCGGCGAAAGTACTTATCCAACCCATTCAAAGAAGAATGCAACTAAATTGATTATTTCTATTACTCCGGCAACCACGTTATAAGTCTATTGACGAAGCTTGACTCTAACTGATAGCGTTTCTTCACGGCTCTGGATTTAAGCGACCGCCCCACCGCACTGAGATACGGCATACAGAATTTCCCGGATATCATTCTCACGAACAAAAATCAGAAGAAGCAAAACTTAACGGAAAAATAACTAAAGAACGTAAAAAACGTAAGAATGTAAAAACGTAAGTGTACGTTAATATTTTTACACCAGTCACCTTTGAGAGCCCTGGGTTTTTGGCCATTGTATGGTACCAAGGAGGGAGGTTTTTAAAGGACGCGAAACGGTATTTCACCGAAAATGCTTAGTGTTTTTAGTTTGTTTTTTGTTTTTTGTTTTTTTTTTTTAACTTAAAGTGTTTTCAGAAATTGAGAGTACATCATAGTAAAATTTAGACCACTTTTTCTATCATTTAACCCTTCATGGGACAATGTCAATTGCCACCAACCAACTTTATTTGTTATTTCCTGAACTTCAGAGGCAGTGGCTAGTGTTGCTAACCATCTCAATAGGTTCATAGATTGGTAAAATATGATCCTAGAATGGTATGAGCCGCAATGTGGGTGGCTAGCGGCACCAGCCAGTCTGCCCTTGAAGCTCAGAAAATGATGGAAAAAGGTGGATAGTCATACCAGCCACTGCCCCTCAAAAGGATAACGCTAATTCTTGGATATTTATGACTATTTATCGAAAACCTTACAATCGCAAAAAAACCACAAATTAGAAAGAGTATTTTCCCCCCTTGAAATTTGCCATTAAAAAATGTAGAATCGAATTACTGAGCCTAAAAACCGGATACCTAGGTAAAAAATTCCTTACATCATTTGCTGAGCCGGTTTCTATTCATAACTTAAAAGTTTAATTAGCCTGAATTGCCTTATAAAATTACACAGAGAGCCCAATAAAATCTCCCATTTTTGATAAAAAAAAAACCATGAAATTGGCATTCATGCCGGCTACAATACAATTATATCTTGTATGTCATGAAATCTCAAAATTTAATACAAAAGATGATAAAATTGTTTAAAAAAGCTTGCCTGGGGTCTTTTAACCACCCCCCCCTCTTGTGAGCTCACGAAGATTGGAAAAGATTGGAATACAAGGTATATGGAGAACAGGTATGGACAACACTCGACTCAGGGGGCGTGGCCACTTGGGAAAAAGCGACTTCGCCACCATCTTGTCTCCTATTTACACTGTGTATCTTGCATTGTTGTTTGAGGTTAGGTTTGAAGGGGAAGTTTATCTGAAAAGCAATTCTTTATTTATTTGATCAATGGAATGTAATTTTTATCTTAAATGTTAATGTTGTGACTATAGAATGGATTAACATAATCAATTACGTTGTTCACTTCCCTTTTCAAGATATGAAATCTAAATTTGAATCGCGCGGTCAGAAAAATGGCGGCGGAGTCGCTTTTTTCACAACCAATCAGAGCCAACCTCAGAGTGTTGTCCATACCTGTTCTCCATATACCTTGATTGGAATATAATAATTTCACACCAGCTAGTAAAAGTAAGTAAGCAAGTGGAGTAAACAGTAATACGTAAGTTTGTAAGTAAGTAAGTGTAGCCTGTGTGTAATAAATTTGTAAGTTTGTTTTTAGCATAAAACGCACATTTTCCATGTCCCTAAAATATCATAACTGACCCACTGAGCGCCGGTTGCCCATCTAAACATCAATCGTTTCGCACACAATCGAACACGATGCTGGTTTCTTAGCACCACACTGACGTATGGACCACGTTCGCGTCCACCCGTCCCGTTTGTGTCCAACGTTGGATCGGGTCGCCCCACTGCGATAATTAACCGATCACCGGGCAAAGAAAAACCAATTTCGGGTCCTCCCCCTCCCCCACCCTGCTGACAAACCCCTCCCGCCCAAACAATTATTTGCTTTCAAATTTTTGTTTTGTCTTGTTCCTTTTTTCTTCTTCTTCTTCTTTTTTTCGGCGGGAAAATTCCCCGCGGAGGCCTAAAATGATTGATGCGCGGTCGAGGACAACTGGAACTCGTAACGCACAGACGACATCGCACCCAAAATTCAAGGCACACGAGGAGGTGATCTCGGAATAGTTACAGGGTGTTTCATCTATCCTTGCATGCCACAGCTCGCACGTTTTTAATTTATTAGCCAATCGCGTCGGCGGACTCAACTTTGTTTTCGAAAAGTTACCAAAATAAAACATACTACAACATCCAACGGATCCTATGTTGATTTTTGACGCAACAATAAAAGTTCAATCGAACGATGGCAATCGTTGAGCTTAAATGCACTAAGGACAACATGTGAGCAATTTTTACGCGTTGAAGCCAACGAGCTATAATAGCGATATAGAGGATCTGTGGCGCACGGAGGCAGCCATGAAGAAAATCTCTTATGGACGTTTTTCACATAGGTTCGGTTTGTTTGCCTCATATTTAATATTAAAAAAAAAAAAAAAAACAAAACAAAAAAAAAAAAAACAAAAAAAAAACTGAGAAAAATACATTTGAAATTGGTTTTAAAAGCAAGTGCTTTGATGACAGGAACAAACAAAATTTTTTCACCTGGATAGTTATATTGAAATTCTGTGTCTAGATCGCTACTCTTGAACACTTGCATTTCATTTGAAACGGCAATTTCCACTGGATTGAATACAATTTTTGATTTATGGTTTAAAAATATGAGGCAAGCAAAGCAGCATCAGATCGTCCATGCTACTTCACTTTGGGATAGGAATCATAACCACGTATCTGCCTCTTTATTGCTTTATCTCGTTGGTCGAAGCAGAAAATATTCCATTGCCGTTTGTTCCATCATCAAATATCCAAAAACAACAACTTTAGTCGTGTTTATTTATGAATTCTGAAAAAGTCACGTTATTGCGTCACACTTGTCCGTTAAATCAAACTGTTTGAGCATTATGTGCGGAGACCTGTTCCAGAGCCTGTTTCCGACATGCATCAAAAGACATCACTGATGCGATGTCATAAACCATTTTTGCAAAATGTGTTTATCGGGGGACCAAGATTTAGGAGGAGTGCGATTTATTTCGAAGAATTTGTATGGAACACTCTGTATCAGATTGTAATAGCATACATTCATGAAACCACTGACTGATCGGTGCCGTCTCCTCGTTTCTCACAACCGCACACTAAGAAGAAACCAAAGAACTTTACATTTATACCTAGAGCAGCAGTCTAATGGGGGGAAGCTGCGTGAACAATAACGTGGAGAATTTATAGGTTAACGTTACGGTGAATCTTAGAGAAAAACAAAGACCCAGCACAAACTTTGACACAAATGTCCCTTCTTCTACCACAAAATGTTGGAACTCATCAAAAAAAGATTATTAGTACATGAAGTGTTTTCAGTTTTTGGATAACTATATAATTTTTCCCATTTTACTTATATAGTAAAAGATTATCCAGCAACATTGGTTTCTTGGTTAAACGGCTGTTGCTGCAATTAAATTTTATATACATAAGTTATTGAAATCTTTAATTTGGAGATCGGTAAAAAAGTCAACGTGTTAATTTTGTTCCTTTCTTTAAATAATTTAACTCAGCTAAGGCTCCAAATAAAACCCATCATATAAATCATTCAACTTCCGGCATTCTTCATTTAAACTGTAGATAATCGTGAACAAAATCGTCTCCTCTTAACAGCTGAACGTTTACAAATCCTACGATATCTTTATTTTTATTACTATCCGTTAATTCCGTTGGTTCAATCTGATTTCAATGATGGTTTGAGAGGCAAAATGCATGATTGTCAGATGACATGATATTTTTCTGAGTGTTCAATACCTTAATGGGGGCTTTTGCTAACCTTCACCATAAACGATTGCATAAATATTTCTTGAAAAAATCCAGTAAATTAAAAAATTACAAAAATCACTCTCAGCCTCACGAAATGACTTTAAAGTTTAAGGTGTGTTGGCGGAGCTACGCAGGCACCATAAGAGAGTCCGTCTAATTTGAGGATTTCCTCTTTGTGTTTTTCTAGAGAGAGGAATGACAGATTAGACGGGAATCCCTGCATGACAGTCGCGTAGATTTACCATTTGAGAGAAAATATTCGGAGGAACTTTTCAAGGTATCATAGGATATACCTTTCTGAAGTCTCTCTCTCTCTCTCTCTCTCTCTCTCTCTCTCTCTCTCTCTCTCTCTCTCTCTCTCTCTCTCTCTCTCTCTTTCTCTATATATACACTCAGAAGAAAGTACCCATGTTAGATAGGGATCTCCCATGGTACAGTCAACGAATTAAATAATATCTGTCGACTCCTTGAAGTTTGTGTAAGATAGGCCACCAGCAATGCTTAAATCAACGGTGATATGTACTCCAGGTTGCCTATCTGAACTAAAATCCAAGAAGTCATCTAACATTTTTTAGTTCGTTGACTGTGCCTGCGAAGCTTTACTTTTGCGCCTTAAACATAAAAGTCATTATTTTAGTTTATGAGTGAATTTCGTAATTTGTTTATATGCTCATCGTAATTTTCTCTGGTTTTCACGCTAGAATGAACTATTCAATCGCCTGAAAAAAAAAAAAAAAAAAAAAAAAAAAAAAAAAAAAAAAAAAAAATCTAGAGTCCCATTTTGGTTCCTGCCATGGGCGGATACAGGGAATTGAGTTTTTCTCTCTCCCTCCATTTGAACTTATGTGTTAGAAAAGGACAGCAGAGGGGGCCATCACGTGACTTTGGCCCCCTCTTCTGTCCTTTTCTAACGCACGTTTCCAAATGGGAGGAGAGAGAGAAACACAATACTCTGTATCCACCCATGGTTCCTGCAACAATGGCCAAACATTAGTATGCTACCATCCACTGTGCGAAGGTCCCAGTGCCTTGTTCATAGTTTCTTTCTCGGCTCACTCGAAATACTTGTCTATGTTCAGATGTGTGCACTTTAGGTGCACAATTATTATTTAGGTACCGTATTTTCATTAACTTTTCCCTGGTCAAGGGCCTCTCTCCTGGTCTCTGGTCTCCGCTAGTACTCAATGAGAGCAAGAGAGAGGGGAAGAGAGAGGGAAAGAGAGAGGGAGCGAAATATACAAGCGTAGCACGAGTACTGAGTCGAGTGGTCGAGTGCACCAAATAAAAGCTCCGGCCACACTTCACATGAGCGCGTGGAACCGTAATCTTTCCCACTCCCAGTGGCGACTCGCTCACTTCGATTTTATCGATATTCTCCCTATTTCAACCAATAACTAAAAGAAATGAAAAATCAAAGACTGCAGAGCCGCCATTCTGTGTTTATTCAATGCCCGTTTTCATTTTACCGATGATATCACATATGGTTAACTCAAAGCAGTAGCGCAACCAGGATCTATTCTATCTCTCTCCTTTTCCCTTTGAATGTTTGAGAAGGAGGAGGATAGATGATAGATCCCATCTAGCCTTGTCTGACATAGTGTTCCAATGGAAGAAATATAGAGATAGAGAGAGAATTTCTCGTGACGTTACTGCCTAAAGAATAAAGATTGCTCAGTCAAGTCCAACAAATGCACACAAATGGGATTCTTACAAACTTTCAAAAATCACGATAATTACCCTAAAAACGTACAAAATTCAGTAATAAACTCACAGAACTGCTATAACAGCAATATCGTAATGGCGGAGAGATGCAGCTGTATCATGGGAAATTTCTGTCTAATTTGTCATTTTCTCTACGTAACAAAGAAATATGTCGCAAATTAGATAGGAATCTCCCATGATACTTGCGTCTTTTAAACCCATGATACTTGCGTCTTTTAAACAGTAAAGAATACCGAAAAATCTGGTACTTTTGCACCACCTTTCTGCAGTAAATATTAAGCGTCCAAATAGCTACACCAGTAGCGCAACGAGAGTTTCTTCATCTCTCTCTTTTCACCATTAAGAAGCGTGTGTTAGACAAGGATGGACAAGGGAATGAAAGCCCCTCTTTCTGTCCTTTTCCTATACTTATACATCATTCAAATGGGAAATGAGAGAGATGGAAGATATCCTGGTTGCGCCAGTGAGCTACACACTATACAAACTATCTACGGGTAACCTTTACCCCCCTTTCCCTTTTTCAGTGTGCATCTCTTTAAATGAATCCACTTCTTGGTATACTTGCATATTGTTTTTTTCAAAATAATTTGGAACTTATTATAAACGTATTGAAGAATTCAAAAAGTAAACTATCAATTTTGCAAAAAGTGCTTCTTGACTATTTTATGCGAAACTACGTCGAAACATCCTTGAATGGTAAGAAAGAGCGTCTGAGATGGACCAAATTTTGCATCATTATACCGATTTTCGTTTCAATATTTATCATTTAATAAACAGCCATCATGCTGGTTTGATCCAGTTTTCCGCGAATAGTAAAACATTCGTGTCGAGGTAGGATGCCTCCGAATATGAACACCACAGAACTTCATGCAAATACGCAGATTTATTTGTTGACAAGTGTCGAGAAGGGCTCGCAGTATGAGTCACATCGTGGTGTGCATGGTCAAGGTTGCCATGTTACTTGAGCAGCAAATAAGAGAAATCGGCAGAATGGGCGATTGCATACTGTTGCTATCCGGAAAAAGACTATGGTAAAATTTTCCATCTGCATAGCTGATTTTGGAGTCTTGTTATCAAGTATGGTAAATTTCACCATCATATGGTAAATGCAACGTACCTTGTGGTGAAATGTACCTATAGGTTATCAATTTAAGGTTTTTCTTTTTAAGGTTTTGGTTTTCGGTTTTTTTTTTTCTAAACAATATAATATAGGATGGCCAAAAGCCACGGCGGCCGGTTTTAAAATCCATTCATGAATCCAAAAGAAGGCGTTTTAAACCTATAATGACCAGGTTTGTTCAAAAGAACGCCCCTCTTATGTTAATATATGGAAGATAGTTAACTGATCGTACTCGGGGGAGTTGGAATTGCCTATACGACGATTTGAAGGCGGCCGATGACACCTTCTCTTGTAAGTTTTGTTTTTATCGATAGTCGCATCTATCCAGAATGAAGACTGAAACAATGTGAAATAGACTGGTGGAGAAAAACGAGTATACTCGGGCTTGACCCATACGGGGTTAAGAAGAATCCGAGATATGAGGCTCGTATCTCAAAGATATCTCAAGATTTCGATGGGATTTTAGCATTCTGCGATTTTTAGGCTCTAGATTGCGCCATCCCTTGATGCCCGGGCATACAAAAAAAGGTTGAATAGAGATGTCAGGGAGGGAAATCTATTTTTCCTGCTCAATCTGGCAAGTGTGGCGTTTAGATGCGACGTGTCAAGCAAGTCAAATTCGAACGGCGAGTTATTCATGCAATTTGATCCCGCTGTGCTGATTACACGTAACACGATTCGACAGACATAATGAGTGCAGAGGAAACGTACGTACATACGTAGCATCCCATCGGCATCGGAGCATCGTTGTCAACGGTGGAGAAAATGGGAGAGGTACATTTTCGTCCGGTACAAAGAATGTTCTCTGTTGAATGTTTAATGTTGAACAGTGTTTTCGATGCGCACTGCGCAGTCCGAGAGGAAATTCGCCCTATGGACTGAAACGCGAAGCGGATCCCGGAATTCGTCTCTCTCTCCCTCCCCCAATCACTCTCTGCTCTAGAGCTCTGTCTATTCAGCTCTTTCTTGCTCTCTGGATGTTGGGAAAAATGTGTCAGAAAAGGATGAATAAAGGAATATCACGTGACTAGACCTTTTTTCTGTCCTTTTTTAACACACGCGTCCAACTGAGGAAATAATGTGTTAGAAAAGGATGAATAAAGGAATACCTCGAGACTTTAGACCTTATTTCTGTCCTTTTCTAACACAACTGAGGAAATTCCCTTACACATCCATGTCTTGAATCAAATGATCGATATAAATATCGAAAACTTCAGTATGGGGCTGTTGCACACTTTTGCTATAAGCGATTTATTAGTCGGTTCTGGTGTAAAAACCTACTAAAATAACGATGGCAGCATTGAAAACCTCCGAAATCCACTCCTAAACTCGATAAACGCTTGTTAAACTAGAAGTTCTATGGCCATCTTCTGGTATTAACAACAATTTTCATGTCAAAGTACTAGACTCCCAGCCGTTCACATATCGTTTGTGCTTCTGAATATATGACTAGAATCTGGTATTATAAGACTTTCGCTTTTTTCAGTGTACACTTCAGAAATGATCTCTAGTCATATCAAGTTTTCTGGAGGGGTTGAATAAAATGAGTGGATGAGGTACTTACGAGATGTTTCAATGGTGTTTCAAACCGAGGCCAACGGCAAACAGAGCGAAGAAAAAGCCGGCGAACCCGGTCGTCCCAACAATGAGAACAAGTCCGCCAAGCAGCAAAGGAACAAGTGTGAAGAATTTGAGCTTATAAGCCAGAAGTAGCGGTAACATAAATTTCTTTAATTTCTTAAAATCTTTCAGCTTCACGCCTCCGTGCTTTTTCCCTCGTTTCTTTTTCCGCTTCTTCTTTTTCTTAAGCCTTGGCGGAGGCTCCTCTGAATAATCTGAAAAACAAACAAAACTTTACTGATTATTATTCAAGTCATCTTTTGAATTCGCAATGTTACTGTTTCTAAGATAAATCGTGAAATTAGCCCTCCAAGTCCCAAGGCGCAGAATATTGCACTACATTTTAACTAGAGTCCCTTGATGGAAATATTTTATAGGGAGTACCGACACGACACTTTATGCATTTTGACAGGAGTCGATTTAGTCGACTGCCTGAACGCATTCGAAGGCTAAGTTCAACGGAGGACCAGTGGTGGACTGGCGGATTTGCCGGCATTCCGGTCCGTTCCCATACGTTCCTCTACGAATCGACTCCTTTCGTGTGGACTGTGGAGCCTTCGATGTCGTCGACTCCTGCTCGACTCCCTGAGAGCCTAAAACCAACGACCAATCACAACTCGTTGAGTTTCCATCAAGGGACTCTAATTTTAACTACCTTAGAACAAACTGGCAATGGGGCTGTTGCACTTTTTTGCAATAAGCGATTTAATAGTCGATCTTGGAGTCGATACTTTTGCATAGGTCTAAATGAAAGAGACATCGATTAATCGAATCGAATTGCACGAGCCAACACTGCGCTGTCTGCCACTCATTTTTTCGATGACTGAATTTCACTTCCTATACGTTTTACGAGTCATTTTCACTTGCAATCGAATCGTTTTACTCCTATTTGTTTCTATGCGAAAGTTTCGATTTATCGGGGAAACAATTTAATACCCAGAGGATCGATACTTTTGTATAGATTTACATGGAGAAGACATCGATAGATGGAATTTCACAAGCCAGCACTACACTTTCTGCCATTTACTTTGTCGATAGCTGAATTTTACTTCCTGGGTCCTACGTACGTAATGAGAGTCAGTTTCACTTTCAGAGGAAATGATTATACGCTTTCAGATTTGGAAAGAGGGGTACTTTTGGATTATTGAGGAAGGATTCGACCACTATGCAATAAGAAAAAGAAGAAGGAAAAAGTGGAAAAAAAGATAACGATAGAGAGAGGGAGAGAGAGAAGAAGAAAGAGAGAGAGAGAAAGAATTGAAGAAAGAATGAAATAAGACCGAGTAGAGGAAAAAGAACAATCTTCATGACTAACGCCGTTTTATTCAGCCACAAGGATGAGTTGGTTACGTTACAGCGTGCTTTCAACATTAGGGGCATATGGTCAGTCCGAGACTTAAACATATTAAAGTGAAAGCGTAAGGAAAGAGTAAAAAATCGAAAATCCAGGCAACCGAATCAGTTTTCATGAATAAAGTACATTATTCGATAGCGTACATTATAAAGTACATTATTCATCTTCTTCCTTTTTTTTTATTTACTGTATTATATCTCTTACTTTGGTGTAGATATGTAAGATCATAAATCTTCGGTAGAATCTAATTCTCAGTTTTCTTTCTTCGTCTCTTTTAGATTAGGATCCATTTATCTTGTGATCCGAGAGCGAGTTTCCGATGAGTCTGTGAGATCATCGCGAGCGTAGAATTTGGACAATTTTTGCACCAACGCACAGTGGAGCAAGTCAATTGAAGAGGCTGGACATAGAATGTAAATTTTAGATGAGTGTATCTTCGTTAAAGGGGCGGTGCCGCCAGATGAGGCAAGTGAGGTGACAGGGAGCCATCGCCTCACATTTTTTGAAGTTGGAGAAAGAAAAAAAATTAAAAAAATTACATATAAAGGTTGAAATGGTTATTATTCCATCATCCTTTGTTTCAATAGTCCAAAAAGTATGAATGGAAAATAAAATTTTCAAAAAATTTTATGTGAAGAGCGTTTAAAAAAAAAAAAACCCTGGGCACCTCTCATTTTCGTCGCCTCACCTCCACGAGCACCCAGTGCTTCGTTAATACGCAACGTAGAAGTTTGAATGTAATTTCACCAGCTTTCTCGTAAAATTGTCTACAAGAACCACACATTACAATGCATTTTGTGACCCTAAAAACATTAAATTTTTTTCATACATTTCATGTCCAGCCTCCCCCATTCAATCTCTCCACTGTGCGACCAACAATCTTAGATCTATATTTTTCTTCCTTTTGAGGGCGATTCTTCTTCACTATGATCTTTCAATGTGCCGAAGCAACCGTCGCTCTATGGTCTGAAATTTTCAGAAAATGGGAAAAAATCAGAAAGTAAACTTTTCATAAATTTCTCATTTATAAACTTTTAAGACCAGTTTCAATCACAGTGCGAGTTCACGAAAAGCAAGTAATTTGAACCTAGAATAATGCCACCAAAAAGTTTTAAAGTAAACCTGTATAGTCGAAAATGATGATTTTTGATGACTTATTTAGCACTGTTTTGTTGCCAATAAAAACCCTGACCATAGTGCGACAGATGGACGGTACTAAACGCAGACAATTCACACACGCGCGCGCAGGAAGAAAATCGCTCGCTCCTTTTCAATTGCCATTCGTTCCGATTCTTTTCAAATATTATATCGATTATCAAATATTATATCGCAAACCCGCACTCTGAGAATGCGAATTTACTTTCAGCGAAGGTGAGACTGCTTTTAGCGCAAAATAATACAGTCAGAATGAGAACTGCCATAAGAGCCAATTGAAATATTTTTTCAGTCACTTTCGGTGTCTATTCAAAATATAGCAGGCGCATATCCTTGTGCCTGTCTTTTTCATTGCTTGAGAGCTTAGCTCAACAGAGTGTTCAAAAACGTCATTAAATATACATAAAAAGGTAGCACGGAAAAAAAAATTGGCCAGACTTACTATCATTATGCCAGATTTTGGCACTTGCGAAAAAGTTGTTAGACTATACCAGATATTGGATTGAATGAACTAGACATTATGTAAATTAAACTTGAGTGTAGGCATACATAACCCAATACCTGGTATAGTTTACCATTTTTTTGGCAGGTGAAAAAATCAGTCATCATGATGGTAAGTCTGGTCAACTATTTTTTTCTGTGAGCTCTGGTATAAACTGCACACTGAGAGAAATCATTTCTTGAAAAACAAGGAAACCCGTTTACTTGTGACAGTTTTCCTTGCGCGAGGTAAAGTTCTATTACATGAAGGAGAATCACTGTCACTACAAGGAATCTTTTAATTTTAGCAGCAGACATTTTCCTTGGGTTAAAGGAATTCTCTCTTGGTCAATATTTCACTGTGAATTTTTTTTAACACAAACGAAATTCGCCTTGGATTAAAAAAAGAATTCTTTCAGTGTATCTGCGGCATCCTGGCGGATCTAGTGGATTGTCATTCTTTCCCTCTTTACCCGCATTTGAACACGTGTGTTAGAAAAAGACAGATTAAGGGCCACCTTTAAGACTCTCACCCCGTATTCTTTCCTTTGCTAACACATCCGTTTAAATTGGCAAAAAGAGAGAAGGAAAATCTCCTGGAATTGCTAGAGGTGACGTGCAATATGACAACATGGTAAAAACATTAGAAAAAAAAAGGACAAACATTTTGCCGGTGCGTAAAATCATCTTACGCACCGATTTAAATCGAGAGTATACGACTATGATAGATCTAAAGTTTTATTCTGAATTATAATTGTTATGATCGTGGAACTCGACGCCAGTGACGCCTGTGATAGGTATTCATCACGAAATTTGGAGATTAAGCGAAGAGAAACGAGAACAGAATCCATCACTTTGGTGTCTTTGGTGGCAGATTGAAGATTGATGTTGGCCCAGATGATGGAATGAAGCTGACCCCTCTTTAATACCGTTAGTGAATACGCATGATCTATGTGTCATCTAAAATATAGTCTATTATTGACCAGCCTCCTCCCACCTCACCCTATAATCAAGAATCCCAATTTACAACGAGAGATTTGAGCTCATGGGGGATTCCTAATTCCTGTCTAGGGGTTTCTTTCTCTTTATAGAAACACACAGAGAAAATCCTCAAATTATATCGGAATTTCCTGCGGCTCCTACGAAGCTCCGCCATCACGCCTTCAACTTTAAAATCATTTTGTGAGTCTGTGAGTGAATTTTTTAATTTTTCAATGCGCTCATCGAAATTCCCTGGTAAAAGTGTTCCATAAATTTTCGTGACCAAAATAGCGTATAGGTAATCATTATTTTTCCATGAAATTACATGAAAAATCTTATGGAATCCCATGAAAGGCCCACAGAATTCCATGAAATTTAATGGGAAAAATAATTGCCCACGGAAATAGTGCCCATGACATTTTGGTCATGGAAATTCACGGAACATTTTTACCAGGGTTTTTGCTGGATTTTACTTCAGAATCAAACTAGCGGACTAGCTCTTTTTTACGAACTAGCAAAATTTACTTGCCCCTTGATACTCGCAAAACGGTAGCATACATAGCTGCGCAAATGGCTCTGAAACCTCTCGCATCTACTATACAACAGTCAACTGTAAGAACCCATTGACGACCAATAATTATGACTTATGATCTATAAATTCAAAAAAGTCTGAAGATTAGCAGTGCGAATTGGCAACCGCGCATTCAACCGCGTGCAATATGCCAGTGCTCGTGACCTACTCAATATCGAATTGTCACTCTAGGAAGAAGAAGAAGAAGTTCGCACCACGCACCTCTTCTGGCCCTTCCGCGCTTATGATTTCCCTCAAGAAACGCGAATCGACCGTAAATGAATCGAAAACCGACGCTGGAAAATCCGTCGCTTCAAAACCCAAACCGTCTATTGAGAAGTAAGGCGAGCCTTTTATCAGAGTAAACTCCTTTTTGCCGCCTCTGCGTCCGCAAAATTGACAACTAATGATAAAGGTGCGTTTACTGGAAGCAGTGTCCATAAAAATATCCAGTGCGCTCCTTCTCTGGAGGAGCTTCATTTAAGATGATTCCAGAGTCGATTAGTTCAAACCGTAAACACCACGTTGCGTAGCGCTGCTCAAGAAGTCAACAATTTTTGGCTAAAATTGACGGATTTACGCTGAGAGTGCAAATTCGAGAAACGTCAGCACCTGCGAGTATACTTCGGGATTATACCCTGAAAGTTTCAAGCTAAAATACTCAAAAATAAAGCCGGGAATTATTGAAAACAAAAATGTCCATAAGTCCCAATGAGTGCGAGTAAAACAGACGTAATAGACGTACTATTACGTGCACTCACTAAGCTTCTGGCGAAATGAATTTCATAAAGTACGACTTTAATTTTAAACAATTTTGCTCATTTTGGGTCCAAAAATCGATAAAAAAAATTCACAGGTGCTGACTTTCTTTAATTTTCCGTTTTTTCTTTGATTTCAATGTACGAGGGGCGTTCAACTTATAAGTTTCCCTATTTTTTATCTCTGGCCCTGTTGGTGCTAGAAAAATTTCATTTACACGGTTAAATCCGTCAAATCCTCAACTTACCAACGGTATTTTTGTTTCTGAAATTTGAGCAATTTTTGTAGGAGAAAAAGCTATATTTCTACACCCATGTCGAAAAAGTCCCCGCCAACTTCTGAGTTGAGAAGTAAAAACTAACTTTGACACTTGGGATGAAAAACGCAAAACTTTAAAAAAAAAGATACATTTTATTTTTCAAGTATTCCATTTTTACGACTTTTTCACATAATTTCCTTCCAGATTGATACATTTTTCGCAGCGATGAACCAGCTTTTCAATACATTGGGCGAAAAACTCCCGGTCTAAGGACTTGAAAAAATTCATCACGGTATCCTTCAGGTGGTCATCTGACCGGGACTTTACGTGCGATACTTTTGCCGACAGTTTGTGATTATAAATGCATCTCATGATCATCTTAGATAAGATTTCACGACAAAAATTGAGCGCAGCAACAGGTATGGAGCGATAACGGCTCATTTTCGTCGCTAATCAGACGAATGCTGTTGTTCAAAACAGGCGAATATACTTTTTGCTGAAAAAGTTGGCGGGGGACTTTTTCGACACGGGTGTAGAAATATAGCTTTTTCTCCAACAAAAATTGCTCGAATTTCAAAAACAAAAATATTGTTGGAAAGCTGAGGATTTGGCGGATTTAACTGTATAAATTAAATTTTTCTAGCACTAACAAAACCAGAGATAAAAAATAGGGAAACTTATAAGTTGAACGCCCCTCGTAAAATTACAAAAACACGACTGTTCTCATTGACGACTAGTGGCGCTTTCCATAGGATTGAAATCTGGATCTTTTGGGCAACCGGTTGAATCATCGATGAATTAAAAACATGCATTACATGTGCCCAAAAAGGCAGCGCTACAGTGTGAATCCTCTACTCGAGATTTTTCTGATGCCTTGAATAACGAATATGGCCAGAAAATACAATTTTCTGATAAAAAGAGAATTAAAATGGGGCTCTTGCAAACTTTTGCAGTCAGCAAATGGATAGACCAATGTGATGTAGAAACCAGCGAAAATCACAAAAATCACACCGAGGAAGTCTAAAATTCAGTAATAAACTCACTTTCTCAGTGTACCCATTGTCATTTTTACCAGTTTTTATGCAAAAATCATCTCTTCCATCTCTTATAGCAAAAGTTTGCAAGAGCCCCATTAAAATTTAGTTCCGATAGAGTTTCAAAATATCACTTTTGTATCCGTCAAATAGCATCGTACTTCAGCAAGTCTGTTTGAGTCAAATAACGACTTGTCGAAACATCAGGCTGTCTAGTGTCTATTCACTAAAAGTATACTTATTTTATAAATGAATGAGTATCCTGGACATGACCAATTCCAAGGATTTCAGAACCTAAACAATCCTGAGGTTTTATGGATCCTCTACTGCAAACGAAACCACGCTCTGTCTCAATTAGTCCATCAACCAGCCGAGAACAAAACTAAGTGGTCAAGTCCGCGGTATTTTCGTTTCTACGGTTTGAGAATTTTACCAGTCGCGTGTCGCCTGTCAATTGTCACGCAAATCAGATTTAAAAACGGGAGGGGGGGAGGGGACGAAACTCAAAAGTGAGATGAACAATGTTGCCAGATTTTCCTAGAAACGACCATCTTTTACATTAATTCGAACGGGAAAAACTGGATAATTATCCGCGAAATGGCAACACTGGAAGAGCTTGATCCGAAGTGCTTAAAATAAGGTGGTTCACAACGTGTCATTCATAAAGTAAAGATAGGCATTCCCCTTGTTATTAATGAGTGCGAGTTGCGCGCTGTGTTGCCAAATTTGGCTGGAAATTCAATCATTATGGATTGAGTTTAATAAAATACAGGGCATTCTCTTGTAATCAATAAGCAAATTTTATTTCGTGACCAGGTTTCGAAAATCGGTAGGTCACCGAAATTTTATTATTCCGGTCACTTAAAAGTGGGCGGAGCCAAACAACGTACGGTCATGTACGGTACCGTATCAAAAGGTGACCGGGAACCGCTTGGTTCAGAATTTCGAGACCTATCTCCCGAGGTGGGCTACGTGAAACGTGACCGGACGAGTAGGTGACCGGAGGGAATATTTAAATTTTGAATCGCCTTGTCTGTGATTGGCTCCCGTAGGTGACCGTGGTTTCAAATCTCACGAAAGAAGTGACCGGTGACCATTGGTCACGAAATAAAATTTGCTTAATGAGTGCGAGCAGTGTGCTGTGTTACTATAAAAGTAGCGGGAAATTCAAATGTTCTAGAAGGAGTTTATAATAAAAGATTATCATTCCATTTTAATTTATGAGTTCAGGCAGTGCGCTGTGTTACCAAATTTAGTGGAAAATTCAAACACAATGCGTTGAGTTAAATGAAAAAAATTCGTTTAGTTTTATGCAAAACGGCAGCTTTGAGAAATAGTTGTTATACCTTATTTATTGTTAGTCTGATACCATCGCAAATAAGTTGGACGTTAAAAAAAAATAAAAAATAAAAAAAATTCCATCAAAATATGTTAAAATTCCATGTGAATGTTAAGATTGTCTCAGTGCTTGCATGATTAGCTGTACCCTCAATTTCGTCTGTCTTTCTCTCTGCCCATTCAAACACACGTGACACGAGTCAAGAAAGGATATAAAAGGAGGGCCTATAAAGTGACTTCAGCCTCTTTGTCATGTGTCATTTTCTAATATATGTATATGAGATAAAATAGGCAAAAAGGTAGAATTAAGGTAGGATTTCTGGCTGCGGCAAAGCGTGCATGAATTTGTTGCAAACTTTTGCGTTGGCGATAAGAATGCTAGTGTTATATCTCTTGTCTACGGATGTGACAACAATTGGAAAAGGTTTTTTTAAGTTTTTTTCAGTTATTTATCATCAAACAGCAGTTGCTCGTGCAATGTAGCAACAGCAAATTCTCTCCATGCGAGCCTTCTTAAAACAGTTGCTCTTCCGACACCCCGAGAAAGCGATTCTCTTGCATGGGTTCAAATGGCAAAAAACGTGGTTCCCAAAAAGCAGAAGCCACATCTGTCATCAACAATGAAGGATTGTATTAGCAATCCTTAAAATATATTCAATTTCCTTAAAGCCATCATTACTGAACCAGCTTCCATCCTCAACCTAAAATAAGAAGAAATCGAAATCCTGAAAAGAAGCACAAACTTCCTAATATCATCTACAATAATTGTTGTCCGAAAAACGTGAAAATTATTGGCATGAATGCAGGCTTTTTCATTACAATAATGTCACGAAGTTCTAAAATGTAATTAATAAAACTGAGAGTCTTACGCAAAAAAGTGGCCTCAGATCGTTTCGGACCACCTCCCCTCTTTAGACTCACGAGAGCTAAGCTCCCCAAAGTCCCCTCAGTGGCCCCAACAGAAAACAGCAAAAAAACCACCCGTGACGGCATCATCGAGCAGTACAGTCCAGTCGCGTTGTGCGAACAGAAAACGTATTTTGTGGACAGGTCGAATTTTAATTACTCGCTCGTGACAACCCGAGATTCATTGTCTGAATCTTCCAACAGTCTCTCTCTCTCTCTCTCTCTCCCCCCCCCTCTCTCTCTTTCTCTCTCTCACCCCCCCCCCTTTATCTTTTTCTCTTTTTCTCTCTCTCTCTCACTCTCTCTCTCTCTTTCTCTCTTTCTATCTATCTCCCTCTCTCTCACGCGGTGGATACGCGGAAAGAAAATGCACTCACACGCGCATGCGCACGGATTGCAAAAAAATCCTGATTGCGACGCTCAAGCTGTGAACACTAAATCAGTGAGCTGTGCGCTAGAGTAAGAGAAGCTAACTTGGTTTATACGCGCTGTTGTCGTTTATTCTTTTCAAATGATAGATAGCTCATTACAACAAAACTATAAGCATGAATAAAAGATCTTGTAGTACGTGAGAAATCTTTCGCGGAAATTTCACTCAGGCTTGGTTGGTTCGTTACTTACACGAAAAAAAGGGGACGGTTAGGGCTCTTGTTAACTTTTGCTATATACTAGGACTTTCAAAAGAAAGTATCCTGAAAGAAATTTTTATTATTTCGTTTCTGGACCAATTTGAGAAATTTTACAGTCTTCAGGTATTTTAGAGTCTCGCAGAATTGCCACTTGTGACACTATGCCTCAAAAAATTTAAAACGATTGAAAATAAGAGAAAATTTCATCAAGAGCAATTTCAATGAGAGGACTTTCTTTTGAAAGGCATAGTACAATTGAATAATTAATCGCAAAAAATTAGTCTCAAGGAAAGCGTTACGGTTGATACGTAGCTGGCATTGTAAAAAAACTTCGTAACCCTTATTCCAATACCACGCCCAAGTAATTCATTTCCGTCACTCAATGAAAGAAAAGGATGTTCGAAATTATTAAGATTTGCAAAGTGATAATTTTATAGAGCGCCTTCAATACTTGGGATAGGCAGAATGAACACCGCAGAGTACGAACATTTAACTACCAATGGGGCAGTTGCAAGGGTCTGAAATGTTGTGTTTTTTATACAGAAAATGATAGTACCTCATAAGCTGAGAACAATGGTGCCTTTGGTTTTTTCCTAAGTGTCTTGGTTTTGGAGATACACACGTGTAAAGTTACACAAATTCGTGTGTGTAGTGACGGCACTACGCGGAATTCCCATTTAAAACAATGTATTTTGGACCAAAATCTCATCTCCGGAAAAATGGGACTTAATTAGAAACAAAGGCATCTTTGTTCTCAGCTCATCAAGTACTTCCATTTTCTTCATAAAAAACACAAAATTTCGGACCCTTGCAACTGCCCCATTAAATTTGAGCAAGTTACCACTTTGATTTATTCTGGTTTTCTCCTCCCTTACGTGGACTTTCTATGATCCACTTCCTTATATAGGGTGTTTCAAAACCCATGTTCTGAGCTTTAGGAGCGTAAGGACTTTAGGAGGATATCATGAAAAATAATTTTATGATTATGGATTCCCAATTGATTGTGGACACTATTACATAAAAAAACCATTGATTTTACAAAACTTGGGGGAGGGCATAGGGTTATCAATTTATAAGAAAACATTAGCATTCCTCAGAACTTTGGTTCATGGATTTTGAATCATTCTGTATAAATGTACTTTACTAGGAGCGGCAGCAATGTGCGGCAATGATCTGAGAAAACAGCTGGAGGATGAGCAGGGCAATAGAGTGGCTGGACAGGGGGAGAGAGTGAGGGCGGGATCTAGAGGGGAGGGGGGTGTCATTCGAGGGAAAGGAAGAAAATACAGTCGTCATACTCCTGTATCGAATTACTCTAGTCACGTTTGCGCATGAGCATTGCAAGGCGACGCACATTAGATGGAAACTTGGTTTATTTTGAACCCGAAAAAAAGTTTTTCGCAATTATTTTTTTTAACGTTAAAAACATTTTTTAGTATTAATACTATCGTACAAAAACCACATGATACGACTAGTTTTGAGTATAGTGAAATTTACAAATATTCGTTCAGTCATTATATGCTTATGTTTGTTTATTGTTCAATATACCTTGACTTCCATTCTTGAAGTTATGTTCGAAACTTCGATTTTTGTCGATTTATTGTGCGACGGTTTGATCCAATGGACGAAGGATACCGATTCGGCTCAGTACTGCCCGCTCAACGTCAACGCAACGTATATGGTGTATTCTCGACGTTTTATCTACATTGTTGCCTTATTCGTGGATAAAAACCGTATAGTAATCAAAATACGTCTACATAAATTAATTAAGTACAGTTCCATTAATGACGTATTTATAGACAAAAATCCCAAGAGAAGAGGTGCAAAAATTCAATTTGTGTACATTTTTTGACCCTCTGAAGCAGTTTAAAAAACACTAGTTTCTCAAAAGTTGGTCAAACGGCCAAGTAATAGGTGGGGTGACCAAGCTCCAAAGTTTTAATTTTGAAGAATACCCAAACCGTGACATTCTGAGCAGCTTTTCGCAAACAACTCTGCAGTGAGAAAAAAAATGAAAGTAATTGGTGAGCAAGTAACAAATATGCTTTTGGTTTTTCTCTTAGTGTCCGGGTTTCGGAGATAAAATCCTGTAAAGTTGTTAAAATCGTGTATGTTGAGACGTCACTACGCAAAATTGCCATTTAAAACAATGTATTTATTTTGGGCTAAAGTTGCATCTCCGGAACTGTGAAATCTTGTTAGAAGCCAAAAGTATCTTTGTTTTCAGCTCATTGAGGACTTTCATTTCCTTCCTAAAATACACCAAAATGCATATAGCCTTATAATACATAATTTTTATTGTTTTCCAGCCAAGCATCACCAAGGTAGATAAATGAATATAAGTACATGGATTAGCCTGTTTGATGGGTCGTGCAGGGGTATACTTTCCTCGGAAGATTTCGGGCACTTTCGGATCTGGTGTCCGGACATTTCCCCCCCGCAATTTCCCCCCCCCCCCCCCCGGACACTTCCCCCGGTCATTTCCCCGCGGGGACATTTCCCCCCTGTCAATTCCCCCCCCCCCCCCCCCGGACACTTCCCCCCAAGGACATTTCCCCCCTGAGGACATTTCCCCCCGGACACTTCCCCCCCGGTCGTTCCCCCCCCCCCCCAGTTACGTTCCCCCGAGGTTATTTATAGCTAATCAAATAATCAATTAGTTTTTCCCTCACAATTTTCACAGGTTTGAAGGGCGTGTTTAAAAAGTTGCATTATTTGTTTTTGTTTTATTTTTTTGTTTCTTTTTACAAATTTTTTTCATTGTTATGTTTCATCAAAATCTTTCAAGAAGGGGGTGTAATCTACTAAACTAAAATAACCTTTTGGAGATTGGCAGATTCTGAAAGAGAAAACCAAATATTGCATTCAACTCAAAGAATAAAAACATATTATATCCTGAAATCATTTGAAAACTTGTTGAGAGCAACATCAGAATTTAAAGGACATTTCAACCCCCCCGGATATTCCCCCCCCCGTCTGTTCCCCCTAGTTTTATTGTTAATTAATTACTTTTAAAAATTATTACTATTAAAATTATTTAATAAAATAATTATTTAAAGTAACTGGGGGGGGATGACCGGGGGGAAGTGTCCGGGGGGTAAGTGTCCTCGGGGGGAAATGTCCTCGGGGGAAAATGTCCTCGGGGGGGAAGTGTCCGGGGGGGGAAATTGACGGGGGGGGGGGAAATGTCCTCGAGGGGAAATGACCGGGGGAAGTGTCCGGGGGGAAATTGCGGGGGGGGGGAATGTCCGTAAACCTTCGGATCTAGCGATCTATCTTTATCTCTCTTTGCCTACTTGAACGCGTGTAATAGAAAGGGATAGAACAGGGACAGTCACGTGACTTTCGCCTCTTCGTCTTTCCTTTTCTAACAAATGATATCGATTGGCCAGAGAAAGTGAGAGAGAAAGATCTCTTGGATTCTCCAGTGCATAGAGGTTAGCAACGTCTGTCGGTTCACCAAAACTGGTGCACTAATCAGCGATTGAGAACCGAAATAGGAGTTATCCATCAAAGGGAGTCCCTGTATAATATTTATCGACCTCGTAAATTGACCGATTACAGATATTTTCGTGACGCAAGTGATCTCACAACATCCCTGCATTTATCCACCATATATTTTATCATCTACCTGTATTTATGTACTTTGACCTGCAACAGAGGCGGCTCGTGCAATTTGGCAACCATGCTTTTTTACCATTTAAAACTATTCAAAAATATCGATATCTTGAGGGTGCATTGAACCTCCTGAAGATCGATTGTTTTACATAGGTTTAAATGGAGGGATTACATTGTTGCCACATTGTACGAGCCGCCACTGACCTGCAAAACGAAGTACCTTGGTGGGAATGTATACTGGTTCACTTTCCAGCAACCCTTGAATAATTTTGTGGATTTCAAGTGATGTTTAAGAACCAAGCAGAGAGTCACCTTACTGAACGTCACAAAAGTTAAAACTTTCATTGAAAATGACAGAAAAAGTTAACTTTAGCAATTTTGATCACGGGACTTTCTTTAAATTTGAAAGTCAGGTTAGCAAGAAAAGTTTTGTCAGGCAAGAATGCACGCAAAGCGCAGAAGGTTGTTTTAATTACTAAAGGATCTGCCACTTATCTCAAAATCATTCTCGACTGTTAAAACTTTGCGTTTGATATATGCGTCCAGGCTGCCTCTTCGTCTTTATGTTTTCTAACACCATGATATCGGTTGGCCAGAGAAATTTGAGAGAGGAAACTATCTCTTGGATTCTCCCAGTCCCCATGAGTTTACAACTTGCGGTTTAAAAACGGTGCACTAACATCGATTGGAGAACCGAAATAGGAGTACACCCATCAAAGGGAGCCCCGTGTTAATCTTTTCTCGACCTCGTGGAATTGCCCCGGGACCTACAGATTTTTCGTGAATAAAAAAAGTTGATTATCGAAAACATGCTCTGATTTACCACCAATATTTTACTTACCTGTATTTAATGAAAACTTTGAGTCCCCAACCCATCAGGGGGCCCCTTCTGAATTTTGGAAGCTATGTTTTTGACCATTTAAAAATTTTTTCAAAAATATCAAAATATCTTGAGGGTTCATTGCATTTTTCCTAAAGGGAAAAAAGATTCATTTTTATTTTGGAAACCCATCTGACAACACCGCCTGTCTCAGAAGCATCGCGAACGAGACCAGGCTAGTTTTCTTTCATTTTCGGCTTCTTTTCTTTTTGGGCAGGTGTTACCCGTCTCCGCGTCTTTGAGCTCGAAGGACACAACTTGGGGGAATAAAAAAACCGCGAACACAAGATTAGGAAAAAAGAGAAAGTCAGAAGGTCAATGTGAGTATTTACTACGCACATCGAGCATCTACTTTGTTCGTAACGATTTTCTTATTTCTTTCTTTCTTTTTCTTTGCTGAACAGCGTGTTCTGACATAGCGCTAGTTTACTGTTGTGAGAGTGTTGTGGGTATGGAAAAACGCCGAGTTGAAGCCGCCATGCTGAAAATCCGATTTCAAACAACGAGCAAAACCATAGTTGGGCTTTCTGGAAAGTAATTTTGAAGACACCACAGAAGCTTGCCATCATGTTGATCTCTTGGGGAAATTTTATATGGGCTCGGTTTAGTATTTGGCTCTTATATTTAACCTTACATCGAAAGTAATGTTACAAGTCCGTTTAACATTTGTATATGATTGAAGATGTAATTACAGAGTGGCTCTGGGCATTTAGACTCTTACAAACTTTTGCTATAACAAATGAGTAGTCAAATCCAAGGAAACCACATTGTATTTGTAAGCAACATCGTAACTACAAAATGCTAGAATTTTCCATTAAGCACCGGAAATATTGGCTGCATTTGCCGTCTGGTCATTTATGGTTTATCAAAGATTACAAAATAATACAGAATCGCAAACTTTTGCTATAAGCAAATAAATAATCCAATCTTATGTAAAGATCAGCAAAAGTCACGAAAATCACACTACTTGTAAGTTTAAAAGTTAGTAATAAACTCACATAACTGTTATAACGGCAAGATGGTAATGGGGGTTCGACGCAGGTATCATGGGAGATTCCTGTCTATTATGGCACTTACTCTACGGAAACACAGAGATATGTCTCAATTCAGATAGGAATCTCCCATGACATCTGCGTCTCTCCGTCATTAAGCCGTATTCTAAGAGTGAATTTCGTGATTTTTTAGTGTACTCATCGTCATTTTTACAGGTTTTTATGCAAGAATCTACTCTTCAATCCCCTATAGAAAAAGTTTGCAAGAGCCCCATTGTGTGCATCTAAACGGAACATTCAAATGTTGCCAAGTTATGTTGATGTTTACGTAAACGCGGTGGTTCCGCGGTGGTACTTGCATGTCGGTGATAATAGTGTCTAGAGTAGAGCGGGTTGTTTAAAATGGAAGTGATTTCCTGAGTTAATGAATGGATTTTGAAAATTTTGAATGTGCAGATGGTTATTCTCGCTGAATTTTATGTTAGAATCAATGTGTTATAAAGCTGTGGCAAAAGTACCTACAAAACAGATCCATTGAAAGTTTACTCTCGGTTTTTGAGCAGCCATATTCAATTTAAGATTTTTTTTTTACTTTCGCACTCTAACGAAGTTATAGAAATTGAGAAAGTATTGCTTTTTGAGCAATCTTGAGTCAATGATCCATATGCGTCCAAATTTTGTTCTCTTGCAGAGAAGTTGCTGTTTGCATTCCTCAGAGAAACTTTCTTTTGTCTTTTTTGAAATTTTAAATTATAAGTATAAGTTATGAAGGATGAACGGTCTCCATTGAAATCAATGGGGGAAAAATGGGTAAACCCAAAACGGAAAACAAGTCATAGAGAAAACTGAAATATTTCGAACATAGCTGTTTGAATTTTGCTTAAAATTTGCAAACATATTCTGCAACAAGCCCAGTGTAAAATGAACCCCTCAAAGGGGTCAGGGGGTCTCTCATAGCATAATGAAGGGGGGGGGACTCTAGGTGTTTCCCCAAGAAAATATAAGGGGATCTGAAGGGCCTCCAGATTCAGCTTGATAGACAAACTAAGGATTAAAATGGGAACCAGGCCAATCATAAATAAAAACTTCCGAGACGTTTCTGTGCACTCACAGCACCATTATCAATCGGCTAAATAAAAATAAAATAAAAACAAAATACTCAGAACGAGGAGCACACTCCACAAAGTTGAAAGAGGGACTGATTAGCAAAATACCGCAACGTCGGTTACATAAACAAAACAGACTAACAAAACGCAGACAGAGCCTCAACCGGTAGTTAACGTTTGGAAAAACTGGAAGTATGCAACACTCAACTTTTCCACGTCTGCCCGGTAGTAGCATATGGAGTCTCTATTTTTTAGAATGTGAATCATTTCTAACACAGCTCTAGCATTTCCTGTGCTAGAACCTGGATGTTATCAAAACCAAACGGATGACCACATACTTATAACTTTGTTAACTTTGTTAACTTGTTGACTTACCTTTGTTTTTTCGGCCATTTAGTTTGTAATTGTTTTAATATTCAGCTTGATATGAGAAAGTGTTCTTGGGGTATGCCCTACAAGTTATTTCCGGTAATTTTCAGCCTCAATGGGGCAGTTGCAAGGGTCTGAAATGTTGTGTTTTTTATGAAGAAAATGAAAGTACTTGGTGAGCTGAGAACAAAGTTGCCTTTGGTTTCTAATTAGGTCCATTTGTACCAGAGATGGGATTTTGGCCCAAAATACATTGTTTTAAACGAGAATTCTGTGTTGTGACGTCACTACTCACACGATTTTTTACAACTTTACACGTGTGTAACTCCAAAACCGGGACTCTTATGAAAAAACCAAAGGCACCATTGTTCTCAGCTCATCAAGAACTATCATTTTCTTTACACAAAACACAACATTTCATACCCTTGCAACTGCCCTATTTTATAATTGTGTTGTGATAATAACTCCTTTGCACAAGACTGGCGTCGGCTTACAGAAAGGTGAATGTGGCGACACCGCCCCGCTGAGCACCGGTGCAATGTTTTCAACGACCCATATTAATTGTTCCACCGTGAAAAAGCACTTTTGACAGCACCTACTGCTACGGATGCTCTGCAAGTCATATTATGACGTTAATGTAACAAGCTATTAGTATTTTTATCATATTTATCCATTCCTCTCCCCCCACCCCTCTCACCTTTCTTCTTATACCCCTCTTGTGAACTTGCGGTATAGGGATACGGCAGTTGAGTAGGTAGCAATAGGCGTGCACACCGTTAAGGTCACAATTAGCACGATCAACAGTTAGAATGGTTACAAACTTATTCTCTTTGTAACAAGAGTCGCTTGCTCATAACGCTCTTCTTCGGTCGAAGTCCGTATCGCCGTATCGTTCAATTTATAACTTCATTTATAACTCGGCGAGTACCGACCGACCGACGAGAGGCCTTTCGTTTTGTTTTCGTCCAATTCCACTGAGAGGCTTGAACTCCAACACGTCGAGTACTAACATTTCACTCGTTCAAAAGGTTGCCAGATTGCAGAAAATAAAATTTTGGTCTATTGCTACTCAGAAAAACTTGCGAACTTTTGCTACACGGGATTGAAGAGTTGATTCTCGCAAAAAAACCTGTAAAAATGACGATGAGCACACTAAAAAATCACGAAATTAACTCTCCGAATCGAGTTTAATGGCGGATAGACGCAGGTATTTTGGGAGATTCCTATCTAAATTGAGACATACCTCTGTGTTTCCGTAGGGAAAGTGGCAGATTAGATAGGAATCTCCCATGATACCTGCGTCGAACCGCCATTACGATCTGGCCGTTTATGTAGTTATGTGTAGGTTTATAACTGAATTTTAAACTTTCTCGGTGTGATTTTCGTGATTTTTGCTGGTTTTTACATTAGAATGGACTATTCATTTGCTCACAGCAAAAGTTTGCAAGAGCCCCATTGAAATTGCAAAAACATTCTATAAACAGGGAGCACAATTAACAATGCAAATTCCACATTTGATAGAATGCAAAATTAGCAAATCATATTGCTGATGTATCAATATTTTTTGCGTCATTAGAAATTTTATAGCATAACTCAGTGGAGTGAAGGATTTTTGTTGGTATGGACTTGCACTGCTGAGCGTTTGACTGAAAGGTATCCCCCACTTCCCCTCCGCACTGAAAAATTGGAGGTCTGGGGGGGAGGGCATTTAGCCCCCTTAGGCCCCCCACCATTGCGCACGTCACTGGCTAAAGTAGCAATGGATTCTGCTAAACAAGTAATCTGTTACAGTTGAAAAGGATAAAAAGAAGGGGACATCTCATGGTCTATCCTTGTTTTACATGCGTGTTTCAATGGGAAAAAGAGAGGAAAAGAGAATGTCCTGTTGCACAACTGGTTCTTAGGGGGGTTTCATCTCTTATTCAAAGGGTTTTATCTCTCATTCGAGTTTACTTTTCTCAACAGCGTGTGTCGTATTTTAAAATTAATTCTCGACAGTGTAGAATGGAAGCATCAAAACTTTTTGAAGCAGCCTTAAAAAGCAAAGTACGAAAGACGGTAGTAAAGTTGTTCTCAAATGGTATAAAAGTAAAATTTCGAACTTATCGAAGCAATTGCAAAAAGCAGGAACTTGAATCACATTATAAGCAGCTTTAAAAAGTGATAAAATGAGAAGTCAAAATTATCGAAGAAGTTTTAAAATCAAGTGTCTGGAATCACGTCAAAAATAGTTCTCAAAAGTGTAAACTTAAAACTTTAAAACACTTATTGGCGCAGTTTTAAAGTGCATTGTAAATCACGGTAAACGTTGATAATTAAAGTCTTGCCCTTCCCCAATAGTTTACGTATAAAACGATAATCACATCGTTAGACCTGATTCACAATCAGATTGATACCACACTGAAAAAAAAAAAAATCTATAGTCATAATACTAAATTCTAGTCATATTATTAGAAGCACAGCGATATGTGAATGACAGAAAGTCTAGTACTTTCACCAGAAAATTCTGGCGTTAATACCAGAATAGGATCTTAGAACTAGAATTTCCTCAAAAATGTTCAAGAACGGAGGAACAAACACTATATAATTCTGATAAGTGCATGTACTATCCTTTACAAGGTTCACATATTGTAATGCTTCTGGGAATCTTTTTTTTTTTTTTTTTTTTTTTTTTTTCCAGTGCAATCATTTTCGCAAAATAATGTGAAAATATGAGAAAAGTTTAAAAATTGAAAGTATCTTTAGAATTTGCATGTAACTATATAATGGGGTTATGAACGGGATTCTCATAACTTACGACCTTTTCTTAACAAATGCTAGGAACGAATTGAACAAAAAGTGAACGAGAATTGAGAGGATCGTTTGGCGCAAGTATTGGACGGCTAGCGTGATTATGAATGCTGTAATTGTAGACAATGTCCTGGCCCGAACTGAAAAAGAAAAGAAAAAACCCAGGCATTGTACTTACAATCCGTGAACTAATTGCTGAAGGAACAAATAAATCATCAAGTGGTTCACACAGCTCATAATAATTAAAAATCTACCGAGTTTAAGGCGAGTGCCTGAGAATGTCATAAAATACAGTAAAAATTATTGATCATTATGTATATTGTAAGTCCTGCGCTGATTTTGCAAGTTCAAAGTGCAGCAAAAACCATCTAGGAAGCTGGTTTTGCTCTTTTGGACAAAACGAGATAGCGGGAATCAATCATTTTCATTGGTTTAAACGGCGTCACATGACAGATTTGAAGTCGTTCGAGTCGTTCATTTCAGACCGAATGACTCCCCTCCCTCGAATGACTCGGAACCTATCACGTGACGCCGTTTAAACAAATGGAAATGGTCGATTTCAGCTATCTCGTCTCGTCTCGTCTTGTCTAAAAGAGCAGAATCAGCTCCCAGGGGTACTTGCAAGGACCTCAAAATGAGTTATTAGGTTTTTTTCTTTCCTTTTCTTTTCCTAGTGATTTTTATTAGTTTTATTAGCTTTTCAGTACACTCCAGCTTTCTTGGATGCCAAGGATCATGTCCCGGACTCAAGGATCGTAGCATCCATTCTCTTATGACGTTTGGATTTTTCACCGACTCACTGTCGTGGACCCACTTTTACGAAGTTCGAGTGACAGGTTGGTGAAAAATCCGCAGCCACTATCGGGATTCAAACCCGGGAATGCAGGAAATGCTTTATCAGTTGCTTAAATGTCATGAAGTTCTACAGTTAAATAAATGAACATTATAGTTTCACGAAAAAAAAGGTCCTACAGGCTGATTTTTGAGATTGTTGGAAAATACTGATGGACTTGCTTAATTGCTAAATAGAGGGTTACGATTATTTACTCTCAAGTATACCTGTGAGAATAATTATCTATTTGCTTTATTCGATAAGCTAAAGGTTTTTTTATAGAGCATGGGTTCAGTTTATATCAAATGCAACGAAGGGATACGTGAGTACATCGCTCTAATTTTCGATAAGTTCTTTAAAGGCACCGATGGTAGCCCTCCAGTTAGTCAATCTACCTACCAGTCTTGTTCAATGATTATACAAAAATCAGCCCACTGGGACTCTTTTGAACGCCCCTCTTCACTACCACCTTTGGACTCACAAGGGTCAAAGGTTATTACAAACGTCCCAGGCACCGCACGTACCATCATCTCATCATTTCTTCTTCTTGTTTTGAAACGTTAACCCTTTCAAACCAGAACATACTTTTTGTTCATCAACGGAGTTTTCACCATCATAGCTGATCTTAGCTCAATTTTCTCCTATAAAACGATATGCATACCATATTTTCATTTTCACCGTAAAATTCTTTGTTATTCAGATGTGCATTGAAATGTACATCAGGTATGAAAGGGTTTAGGTGATTCCGTACCCATCTGAAGTGAGATTTTTGGTCGATAGATAGCGTCACCAGTCACTCATTGAGAAATCGACTTTAAAGGCGCATACTTTTTTTTTTGAAAGCATTAATCAAAAAGAATATCTCTACAGAAACTAAATTATTTTTCACTCAATTTTTTAAGCAAATTTTCAACAATATTGTTCCCTAAATTAACGGTGAAATAAAGTACCAAAATTTAAGCAAAATATTAGGTTCTGTGGGGGCGTTTTATCATCATGCGTAATGAAACGCACCTGCATTTCTACATAGCTTAATATTTTGTCAAACGGTGCTTTATCTCTTCAACAATCTAGGACCGATATTGTTGAAATTCGGCCTAAAAAATTATGTAAAAAATTACTCAGTTCCTATGCAAAGCCTCTCTCGATTAATGCTTTCAGAAAAACAGTAAAATCCGTCTTTAAGGTCAATTTATCTATGAGTGACAAGTGAAGCTATTTATTGATCCAGAATCTCACTTCAGACAGGTGAGGAATCACCTTAAGTTTTATTTGTGTTGAAAAATCTTACTGCGAGGGGGTGGCGGGAAGAGGAAAAGTGTTTGAGAGTAGATGGGGAGGGATTGGGGAGGGGGTCGAGATGCTAGGAAGTCATCGTTGATGCCTTGAGTAATTGTGCTGTGGAGGGCGAGCTATTAAACTGTGCAATCGTTGAATGTCATGCTCATTGAACATAATTCTGACATCGGAATACCTGAATTGTCACAGTGTTGCCATTCATAACGGGGAAACGGGGGAAAACTGAGAGTCCTCTCAAGGTGATTCCATGCATAGTGGAGGATCACTGGCGGCTCCAGGAATCTATCCTTCTCTCTCTCTCTCCTCCCATTTGAATGCGTGTGTTGGAAAAGGATAGATTTATGGACAGTCACGTGATTTTCGTCCCCTCCTTCTCTAACGCTTGCACTCATGGCCAGAGAGAGAGAGAGAGAGAGAGAGAGAGAGAGAAGGACAATTTCCTGGGTTCACCAGAAGGGAGATACATCCGGGACTTTTTCTTTCTCTCTCTCCTCCCATTTGAACGCGTGTGTTCAGAAAAGGACACATTATGGGCAGTCACGTGATCTTCGCCCTCTCTTACATCCTTTTGTAATCAATTAACTTATATGGCCAGAGATGGAGAGAGAGAGAGAAGGACAGCTTCCTGGATTTTGCGAGTAGGGAGGTATATCCAGGACTTTGTCCTTTTCTCTCTTTGAACATTTCAATATACATTTTAGAAAAGGATGTAGGAAGGGGTTATCATTGACTTTCACCCCTAAGTTTGCTCTTCATTAACCCTTGCATTCAAATGGACAAAGAGAGAGAAAGAGAGAGAGAGAGAAAAGAGAGAGGGGGAGAGAAAGGGAGAGAGGGAGACAAAGATAAAGTCCTACAGAAGTATCGCTGCTCGCCATCAATAAGTTTGTCATTCTCTGTCTCTCTCTGTCTCTCTCTCTCTCTCTCTCTCTCTCTCTCTCTCTCTCTCTCTCTCTCTCTCTCTCTCTCTCTCTCTCTCTCTCTCTCTCTCTCTCCCTCCATTTGAGTGGATGTGTTAGAAAAAGGGTGGATGGGCTGCATCAAATGAATCTATCGAATTGCGATATGGTTTTTATGATGTTTTTCTTTCGATTTTGATAAATGCGGAAAATAATATCAATATTTCCTAAGCTTCCCCGAAGCATACATGAAGAGTTACATTTCTAAAATGCTTGGGTATTTTTCCACATATTTTGACGAAATAAATTGGTGTATCAACTCCTCGACTTCTTGATTGAATTTAGGTAAAATGTATAAACAACAATATTGAGACTCGGTTGAACTGTAAAGGACCCCATTCTCCTCTGAAGGTTTTTATCGAGGGTGTATTGAACTATTTTAACGAACAAGCCGTCACTGGACAAAAGGTCTAAGTACCAAATTTAAAATTTCTATTTAACCGATAGCATAGAGTTTTGTCACACTAAAAGAAAAAATAAACGAAAACAAAAATATGTATTTTGACTGTATAAAATTACCACGAATGGTTTCGCAAGAATTGGTAAGACATGACCAAAAATACAACGAATAATTTGCAAAATCAAAATAAAAATATTTTCAAAAACTTCACTCTCTATTACTCATCAACAAAGTTGACAATCATTTTTTTTTGTTTTTATACATACAGATGAAGTCATATCAGATGCCCCCTAAAGTTGACTCAATCTTTCCTATAATCTCCAAAAACAAACATGTTTAGCCAAAACGGTTGATCTGGGCGCATTGTTGCTGGCAAAATGCCGCCAGTAAAAGTCGAGAATTTTTTAAATCAGGGACATTATATTGCCCGTGAGCAAATCGATACCCTAACGGCACATTTCGAGGTTGAAACTGGATTCAATTCGGTTTGGCAAACCAGTCAACCGATTTCAATCCAGTTTTGAAATCCGGTTTTAAACCCGATTAACACAAGCTGGATTTAAGCCGGATTATAGACAGTTTGAAATGGCTTACATGTCCGCAAAAAAATTTGACTAACTAGATTTGACTAGGATTCTAGCTATCTTCGCCACGCATCATAGACCCCTATTCAAACTGGTTCAAAAACGTTTTTCAACTTGTTTCAAAAATGGGGTTCAATCAGGGTTATTCCCAATTTTAAACCACCGATTCCGAACCGGATTCAAACGAGATTATCAAAGCAGGGTTGAAAGCGAATTATAGATAGTTTGAAATGGCTTACAAGTCCGCTCTAAAAATAGAACAGCCGGATTTAACCCGAAATCAAACTGATTTTGAAGAGGATTATATACCCTACTTTCAGCTGATTTAAAGATGTTTTCAATCTTGTTTCATCAGTTGGGTTCAACATGGGTATATTTCGGATCAAGAACGAAGCTTCCTCCCCATCCGGTGTTATAACTAGTTACTCAAGCCGGATTGAATGCAAAGTGCAGCTAAGCGACTTGAATGACTCACAAGTCCGTATCTAACCTTCAATAACCAGATTGAATGCAGATGGTAGCCAAGTTCTTAATGAACTGTACTAGACCAACTTCAATCTGATAGGAAGTTATAGACACAAACTTGAGTTATTGTTTCGGTTAGACTCGCTAAACCAATTTTCAGGCACTCTACGTGGGCCTAAGGTGAATCCATTATCAATAAGTTCTGATGAAGATGTCCCTATAGTACGAAGTTTCAGTGGAGAGGTCGTTCGCAGCTCGGGGCCAAGTAAACGCGAGTAACGTTTCGCAAAAATATGGTGGAGCACTCTCTCGGCAGAAGCCGCGAACTAAATTAACTCCGCTTCCCTATCCGGTTTCAAACCAGGTTATTCAATCTAGATTGAATGCGAATTGTAGACGATTTGAAATGGCTTACATGTTCGCACCAAAAATTGGATAACTAGATTTCACCTAGATTCAAACTGATTTCATGGAGGGTTATAAACCCTACTTCAAACTAATTTAAAACCATATTCAAACTTGTTTTATCAATTGGGTTAAACACGGGTTTAAACGGATCAATAACTCTACTTTCAAATCCGGTTTCAAAACAGTTATCTGAACCGGATTGAATGCGAATTGTAGATGGCTTGAAATGGCTTACATGTCCGCAAAAAAAATTGACGAACGTGATCCGACCCAAACTCAAACCGTCTTTACAGCGGGTTGAATCCGACTTTAATTCGGTTCACAAGGCTGGCAATGGCGCTTTTGAACCTGACGTCTATCCGATTGATTAGCTAGGTTTGATGCTTGTTGGAAACAGACTCCTATCGGTTGCAAGTACTTCGATTAATTCGGTTTCAATCGAGTTTCAAGACGAAGCACTAAACTGGCCAACCGACTGGACGATTAAGAAATCGGCTGAAAGCTCACTTGAAACTAGGTTGATGAAGCTTCTTGTAGCAAGTTTGAAACCGTTTTGAAGTCCTTTTTTATGAGTTTCTAAATCCATCTTGAACCATGTTCAGAGAACTGGCTTGAAACCGGTTCGGATCCAATTTGTGGCAGGGTCCAGTATGCAGTTTGAATCGGATTTAAAATCGTTTCCGATCCGTCTTTCACGAAGCTTGTACACCTGGTGATTATCCGACTGTCAATCTAGGTTTGATACTGATTGAAAACTGGTTCTCATAGATTTGAGGAGTCCGTGTTTATCCTTGTTCAAGCCGATTCCAATCCGGATATCGGAGCTGATCATCCCCGTACCGCTTGTAAACCAGTCTTGAAATCGGATTAAAAACAGATTGGCAATCGTCGGTTTGTCAATCCTTCAAGTAGCTGGATTGAAACTAAACCTGGATTGAGTGTGCCGTTAGGGTAAAGTCAAAATAAAGCAATTGCAGGTTTTGAAAGTAGGTACTACATTTTCAAACGAGCAAAGAAAGAAAAAAAGGGGTTATGCCTTCAACAAAAAGAAACTAAAGAGTTTTGATGCATTTTCGTTGAGATAATACACACCGTTGAACTTTCTGCTGTTCATTTCTTTCACTTTATTTTATTTTCTTCTCCGCGACCTAATTTTTTGAAATCTTGCCCTTCAACGAAATGGAATGAGGCAATTAAACAATGGACCTGTTGCGCACTTTTGCTGCAGCGATAAGAGACATTGATTAAGCTGACATTAAGTTTTATCCTCACGAGATGTTCTCGAGACACTACACGAGGAAAAGAAGAAGCATGAAATTACCATAAGATTTAGGTGGCTATCACTGCCACTTCGATCTCGCGTTTGAAAGAATTTTATAAGTTTGGGATAAGCAGGGGATTTCGTGATTATTTTTAGTGCGCAAATCGTAATTTGTGCTACACGGAAAAAGTAAAATGAAGCAAATTCTAATGTCACCGGTCCTTTTGTATAAAGCTTACAGTACATGTAGCTAATTTGACGTTTTGGATTGTAAACTTCGCATAAGTTTCATAATTTTTACAATTTGGATTGTAAATTTTACCAATTGTACCTTAAATTTTACAATTCAAAACATTGTGACTTTTGTAATTAGTATAGCTGCCACGCCATGATAGCCATGCAAATTGCAAAAATAACAATGTTTTGGATTGTAAAATTTACAGTTCAAATTGAAAATTTTACGATCTAATTTGGCAAATTATTAAAACTTAGGCGAAATTGACGATTTAAATTGTAACATTAGCCATAAATTTAATAGATTTTGCCAAAATTAACTATTAAAATTAGCGTTGGCTTCATTTTACTGATTTTACAAAACTAAATTGCTTTTTTATTAATTTCATCTTTTTTTCATGTAGGTTTTACATCCGAATCGACTATTAATAAGCCTGTAGCAAAAGTTTGCGACAGCTCCATTTTACATCAAAATCAAGGTGTAATATTGTTCCCGCAGCGAAAGTACGCAAGATACCCATTATCTAACTCAGAGGATTTCTTTCAAAGATCTGACAACTCCTGTCGGTGTCATCGACGCTAAAAAAAAAAAAAAAAAAAAAAAAAAAAAAAGAAACATTGCGAGTCGATACTCTTTTTTCATCCTTTCTATGAATGCACTTAACAACGACCGATTGATCTAAATCTATATTTACTTTTTTTATTGAATGAAATAAAAACTGAGTACACTCCTATCGAAATGTATAACGGGCTAAAAACTACAACCAGGCGAGATAGAAAAATGAGAATCAAAAGCTCGTATGATTCACTTCACCAGATTCAGGTTCAGATTCATTGACGTCTGTATTCGATATTTTTCATTAACTTGGTGAGGGGTCCAACCCAATGTGAATTGACAAGGAAACAAGGAAGATTTGAGGAAAACTCGACGAAATAAATGAAAATGAACAAAAAACACAGAACCAATATGTATTCGATATTTTTCATTAACTTGGTGAGGGGTCCAACTCAATGTGAATTGACAAGGAAACAAGGGAGATTTGAGGAAAACTCGACGAAATAAATGAAAATGAACAAAAAACACAGAACCAATAGAGCCAAGGATGACTTGCCACTGCACTGTAGCGATGAGCAAAGAGGTGACGCAAGTTAAATTTTGGGATTCGACAATTTTAGTAATAATTAGAATTGACAAATACATGCGCAGTGTTTTATCGAAAAACAGAGGGTCACATTTTTTTCTTCTTCTTCTTTTATCCCTTAAGTTAAAATTGTTATAATTTGAGCAGAATCAATTTCCGCTTTTAAAAATTGTTATGCCAATTCTGTAAAACCTCAGTGAGGCTTGTGGCTAGGGCCACGAGTCAAAATTTTAATTTACAACGTTATTCGTGAAAAAACAACTTGGGGTCAAAACGACCATCCCCCAAGTTTAATTGATCTTTAACTGGTTTTTAAGCGTGCCGTATTTATACGGTACGCTTTTTGTTTTCATTTTCATATCTAATATATAGGTTGCATGCTTTCCTTATGGCAAAACCTTGGCGGGAAAGGTTTGAAAAATTAAAAACGTGTTTTCTTAAAACTGGTTCCATTAATCGTTAATTTATTGCTGCAATCCAGGAGGTCTCGGCGTCTATTTTCTTAAAATTGTAAAAGTTTTGGTATTCCTGTTAATTTCAATAAGTTATTAAGCGTCAAAGTCGAATTCCTTTGAACGAGAATTCCATACAGGTCCAGCAACCTAAGTCATTTGTGCCAACCTATGAGTCAAAATTCCAAGGCAGGAGGGGGGTGGAAACATCCTTCACAGAAACCCTCTTTGCCCCTTGGCTTTGGGCTCCACCGGTCACGAGATTTCTTCACGGTTCATTAAGCGGAGAGATTTGTGAATGTGTGGGAGAGAGAGGGTGTTAGAGAGGTTTTGTTTCTCAGGACTCGCACGGTCTGAGGAATCATATAAAAGTGTCAAAATCTATTTGACGAGGGTTTCGAAAAGAAGTGACGGCGAGGTATGGATGAAGAGCGGGAGAGGTATAGAAAAGAGAGGGGCTCATTCATATCCTTAAATAGACCTGTGTAGTGATGTCGTCACGATCAAAATTGGTTCCAAACAAATGCTCTATCTCAGTCAATCTCGTTGATTTACCTGTAAGAAATCAGATCCAAATTTTCGAACGCAAATTCATGCTAGTTAACCAACAGTTTTCTCAAATTTTATTGCACCATTAGATTCCACTTGCCTTAAAGTATCTATTCACTCTAACATAATTCCTAAAAGATCACAAGCGAAGTTACAATCACAGTTATACCGAAAGATGTTCTACGTTTTGTCCTCGTCTTACTCACGGTCTCTTATGGGGTTATCACCGTCATGACACTCAATCATTCTAACTTCTCTTCGTATCGAAGCTATTGTTCGAGGTATAACACATGTCGTGGTGGTGCTGATGAGCCTATATCCTAGAATTTTGTGCTCATTAGAAACTGTGAGTCTGACAAGGACAAAACATAAGACTTTCTTCGATAATACTGTGATTGTGCATTGATGCGCGATGTTTCAAAAAGTTTGCGGGAGCAGGCTCATATTTTATCACTGAGAAAAAAGTGGCTGTTAAAACTGTAAGAATAGAATCATAGATGATTTCGCCTTATTTCAATCATGAGACCTATCGTTGCTGTAGTCAGCGCGCTTGAATCTACACGAATTCTGATTGTCTCTATGGAATTTCGATTATTTCTATGGGAAATAAAGCGCGGGAATATATATCCTATCGGAAAATTCATCGAAACAATCGGAAATTTTTATAAGAACCGTGGAACCGAATGGTGTGATAAACACAACTGGTGCAAAGTACATGTTGTTTACTAGCACTTGTATTTGAAAATTTGGATCGTGTTTCATATGGGAAAACCCACGAGAGCGAGTGAGACGGAGCCTTTTTTTGGAACCAATTTTTTTCATGACGTCACATTAAACAGGTCTTGGTCATTGGACAAGACCAAGGGGACATACAGGGGATCTGCAAATTGAAAACCCCTTAATGAGCGTCTATGCAATCAAGGGATTTTTGAGGAAATTTTGGGCGTTTTGTTGAAAAAAAGGTTTTTAAAATCCAGAACAAAGACAGGGGGGGGGGGGTAAAATTCGCACTAATAGCTCTAAAAAGTGAGAGGGCCTGTCAGGTGTCTTCCACCCCTGGACAGCCTCCTCGCTGCGGCTATGGAATTGACTTTGGAATAACTTATTTACCTATCCTAAAACGTTTCTCGCGTGTACAGTATTTTTTACTGGAAGCTTCTTCAAATTTTGGATATTATAGGTCCATATGGAACTTTGCTTTTCCAACACGCAAAATGATATCGACCGACGGCAACAGAAAAAGAAATAATATTACAATGCGTTATAATGAATAATGGCTTAGTTTTGACTGTAAAATTTCGATACTTTTCAACAAAATAAATGGGGGGAGGGGGAATTAAAATCCACAAACGTCTTAAACCTCCACACCTACTAATCTATACCCCTAGAATGCTTGACGTGTAAAGGGCACCTGAAATGGTTAGTGCTGTATATTAAAGGATTATTTTTTCATGAATTTGCAAGTGTTCCATTTATGCATATTACATATCTACATCGTGACAATCGCAATAAGTGCTGACAGCACCTAAAACGGAAAAAAAGAAGAAAAAAAACTGTTTATTATTTAGAATCACGGCTTTTCCAATTATGACACTTTTTGACTTCAAATGAGCGCAACCTCATTTGTGATCCCTGTGCAAGCCATTTAAAAGGTGGAGAAAATATATATTGTCTATACTTTATGTGGGTAAAAAAGATCGAGCTAGCCTTATCAAATAATTTTCTCTGTTCAGCTTTCAATGGATTCGTTGCAAAATTTTGCTACAGCGCTATAGAGTTTTGATTCTGATGTAAAATCGCCTGAAAATTACATGGGTGGCATCAAATAGTCATAAAATCCATTAATAAACTCACAAAACGCATTATAAAGAAAGCCAAGATGACAGTCGTAAAGCCGAACAATATGTGCACGCGCATACGACGAACATCAAAGATAGGCGACCCATTTTCCTCTTTTTCGTTGAAAGGGGGGGAAAAGAAAATATCTCTACAGTCCAACTGTGATTTTAAAAATTTGCATGGTCAAGATGTTGTCTTCTGTGAAGGGGCCAAGGGGGGGCAAAATATCAAGAACAGGGTGTTTCAAATTTAAGTGCCAAACTTATGGAGTGTATTTTTGGGGTCAACATATATATAATACTTTATTTTCCTACATGAATATGTGCTGCAAATGTTTCTCTTCTGAGCTAGAGCCCTCCAAAGTTTTGAAAACAAAAAAACAACGCCTTTGACTCATCTCCTTATAGATACATCTGATCTTAATTTATTTTTTTCATCATTTCTCACCAAACAAGCTCAATTGGACAGCACTTGTCACAAAAGAACCGAGTGACATTTTTGATAAAATTGAGTTTTTGATTGATAGAGCTAGCAATACTGAATCTCGAAGCAACAAGTGCTTCTTCTAAGAACAACTATTTCCCGTCAAAATTCCAGGTAAAAGTGAGCTGGTGAGCCTCATTGAAGTCATTGTCCATATGATGAAATAAAATGAGAACTCGATTCCTTGTTCTTCAACCTTAATCCGAGTCACGTAAGGAACCAACTCCGACTTGGTTCATTTTATAGAATTGGGAACGGACCTAAGTCCAGATTAACGGATTTTAAAATATCAACAGTGTAAACCAACTCTGCCGTTTGGTTTCTCTTAGAGATTCGTTTTTCGTGATTATGTCAAACAAAAAGAAGAAAGGAACCAAGTCACTTTAAACGCTAAAAATTAAGTAGGTACCTTTCCTTCATAGGAAATTCCACTTTTCCGGTGTTGAAATGTAAAAACATAACACGGTAGTTGTATGAAATCAAAACGTAAGTAATTCCGAGTTTTTTGTTTAAATGCTAGCTCTTCAACTTTGGACTCAATTTTCTCGAGATCAGCTCCAAGTCACGTGGTTCCTCTTTGATGAATTATCATTGCTAGCAAAAGCATTAAAGCTGTTCAGACTTTAGTGGCACGCTTTTCCAACACCTGCGTGTTGGAATTTTCCCTGCTTGTTTTTTTTTTTTTTTTTTTTTTTTTTTTTTAACCAAAAGATTTGGATCGTCGGTAATTTTTTTAAGTATTCCTAAATCTTTCTCAAAATTCGGACCACCGCATGAAATTCTAGCAACATATATATCCACTTTTAGGGAGCAACATGACTTTTCATTTATTTAGATTCATATCTGTTTTGGTGCCACAGGGGGTGGCACCGATGAGATGGTGGAAGAATAACAACGTTGACATTGCAATTTGATGCAATATTGATGTTCACCGGTGATTCCAAAGGTTGACAAAATTAAACCGATCAGAAAGCTATCGTATCGTAAAATGATCATATAGTCAAACTGCTGAAGCATAGATTCGTAAATGACTAGATTAAAAAGGTCGATGAAATTACAGACATTGTGATTCTATTGAGTGAGAGTCCAATTTGGGGTGAATGTCATTCGTAAATCATTTTTCAATCACTCATTATGAAAATGTGTCTCCGTAGTAACCTTTACTTAATGAGTGAATGAACGATGCTTTTTGAATGACATCCGCGCCAAACCAAACTGGTCTCTCACCCACTTTAGAATCAAAGGCCTGCAGTTTTATCGATCCGTTCAACTATGTAGCAGGACTGCCGTTTTGCGTATAATCAATGCTATTTTTCAATTCACTGATGATTTCATCGGTTGAGAAAATATTACACAGTTCAATTCTTGTATTACTGTTAGGAACCAAAATACTCGCATCTGTAATCTTTTCTCAACCGGTGGAGTCGTCGATGACTTTAAAAAAAACTTGCGGATATTTTAATTAATTAACTGAGGTTCCACCGATTAATGAAAGATTACAGATCAGAGTATTTTCGTGCATTACAGTCATACACTGGACTGAACTGTGTAATCTTTTCTAATCCGGTTGAATCATCGGTGAATAGAAAAATAGCATTGATTATACGCAAAACGGCAGCTTTCTGCTATCAAGTCCCCAATCAGCTCGCATAAAAGGCAGTAAAAGATTACGCCGTTACAATTTCTAAGGCATCGCCGTAATCTTCGCCGTAGACCAACGGTCGACAGCATGTAAACAGAGATGCAAAACCTCATCCAATGGTGGTGCCCGTGGATTTCACTTGTCTCATACCTCCAGGGCTGCCGTTTTGCGTATAATCAATGCTATTTTTCTATTCACCGATGATTCCACCGGTTGAGAAAAGATTACACAGTTCAGTTCAGTGTATGACTGTAATGCACGAAAATACTCTGATCTGTAATCTTTCCTTAATCGGTGGAGACTCCGTTGATTAATTAAAATATCCGCAAGTTTTTTAAAGTCATCGACGACTCCACCGGTTGAGAAAAGATTACAGATGCGAGTATTTTAGCTTATTACAGTCATGCACTAAAATGAACTGTGTAATCTTTTCTTAACCGGTGGAATCATCGGTGAATTGAAAAATAGCATTGATTATACGCAAAACGGCAGCCCTGCATACCTCTCTTCATAACAGGGACTCTACTGTCAGCAACGGACGAGGAAACGCGAGTTGAAATGAATTGAATCAAGCCGAGTCGTGGGAGGACTGATACAACGTGATTGCTATCCACCAGAGTTGCCATTTTTTGGATGTAACCATCCAATTTCACCTATTTGATTTAATGTTAAAATTTGGCAACAGTGCTCTCTACCATGCGGTTTTCGTTGAGAAAAAAGCACTCCTCCCTCCTCACACCGATCGCGCCGAGTCGTCTTACTACTTCAATACTACCGTTTCGTGCATATTTCACTTACGCTTAGTCTTTTACATCTCGTATAAACCAACTTAACAGAGTTGCCATTTATATTAGAAATTATCCGAATTTTCACATTGAGTTAAATAGGAAATTCTGATAATGGGGCTTTTCTAAACTTTAGCTATAAACAAACTAATAATAATATAACTGATGTCAATGCCAGCAAAAATCACGAAAATCCCACTCGAAAAGTCTGAAATTCAGTAATAAACTCAGATGGCAGTTGTAACGGTAGTATCGTAAAGGCGCAGCTAAGCAGGTATTATGGGAGACCTGAAGGCCGCTTTTAAGACCGTTTGTTAAATGTTTAGCGCAGTCATACTGTGGCGGACCGGAGGCCCCCTATGGCCCCGCGGCATGGGGGGCCCTCAATCAGGGCCCCATGATTACATCTAACCCGTGTATTTGACAAAATATAACATTTGAAAGAATAAAGTTCATCTTTATTCTTAGAATGGAGAAAAAAATAAGTGTAATCTTAAAGTATAAAGAGCTGGTTTGTTCCTCCGTTAGATGTGATTGATTCGCCACTCATTTTCCGTGTTATTAAATGAATATTAAAAAAGCTGTGAGAAAAAGGAATTCAGCTCTTCTCTTTCTTGAGAGAAAAAAAGTCTCGAAAGCACTCAATTTTCAGACAATTTTAGGGGAAGACCCCCGAGCCACCTCTAGATGGGGGGGGGGGTCTTCATAGACTCTTCATTCACAGACTCTCCATTCACAGTGTAAACATGTAAGGGGCCCCCAACTGAAGGTTTGCAGGGGGCCCCAAAGTTTCCGGGACGCCAATGCTGTCATACCTGAACTAGTAGTTGAGAGTGAGTACCTAATAATGGTTTTAAGACCTCCCTCTCTATATCACTTGTTAAACCGAGATTTTATTGTTTTCTCAGTTAAAACCACCAGTTCAGGTAGAGGGTGGTTTGACCGCCTTCTTATCCCTTGTGAGCCTAAGGGGGGGTAGATTTGTACCCCAGGCCAGTTTTTTTGACGCCATTTTGTCAAAACTGCTCAAAATTTTTTGGGACTTCATGACATTTTAAGTTAGGATACTTAGAACACGTCCACCAAATGTCATTAATTTTTATGTATTTTTGTCGATATTATAGAAATTTAAAGTGTTGGGGTACAAATATACCCCCCCCCCTTCGTCCTGCCAGTTTTAAGTTTGGAACCATCTATTACAGTGAATTTTACGGTAATTTTATGAAGATTAAGAATATTAAGTCAGATTATTGAAAAAAAAATTGGAAATTTATCAAAAATGGAAAAATAAGATGGTACCTCATTTTATTTTTTCCATTTTTTTTTATTTTGACATTTTTTTTAAAAATAGGTGTAAATTTGGCAACATAGCAAAAATGTACTCAAATTTCACATAAATTACTCTCTTAGGGTACTAAGTACATAATCCATCCATTAAAGTTTCAAAATTATTGATACTGACTGTGCTGCATGAAAATATCCTTGGGGTACAAAAACACCCCCCTTAGTCCTTTGTGTTACCAAAATACCTTAGGCTCACAAGGGTTATAACAATGTTATGGACATTATGTCCAGTTGTTACAGCATTCACGCATACCAAATATTTAACAAACTGTCTTAAGGTGATTCTATGGCAAACTCCCGAAAATTTTAATCCGATAGATGGCGTCACTTGTCGCTGGCTCCAAAAAGAGCCGTTTTTTGACGGTTTTCGGCTGATTTCTCTGAACAGACGAATAAGAGACGAAAAATCGGAATGTCAGCACCTGCTTAATTTTTTGAGCCATAAACGGGCCAAATTGGTTCTAAAATAAAGGTGAAAGTATGCAAAGAAAAAAGCCTGTGTAATTTGGAGTTGTATCAGTAAAGATTACAGGTGAAACAGAAACCTGTAATCTTTACTGATACAACTCCAAATTACACGTGATTTTTTCTTTGCATACTTTCGCCTTTATTTTAGAACCAATTTGGCCCGTTTATGGCTCAAAAAATCAAGCAAAAAATTAAGCAGGTGCTGACATTCCGATTTTTCGTCTCTTATTCGTCTGTTCAGAGAAATCAGCCGAAAACCGTCAAAAAACGGCACTTTTTGGAGCCAGCGACAAGTGACGCCATCTATCGGATTAAAATTTTCGGGAGTTTGCCATAGAATCACCTTAAAAGCGGCCTTTTGTTACTCCCTCCACGGAAACACAGAGCTATGTCTCAAATCAGAGACGAATCTCTAATGGTTTCTGCGTTGCTCCATTACTAAGCCCGATTCTGCGAGTGAATTGTGATTTTTGTTTTGTGTACTCACATCGTCATTTTTACAGGTTTTTATGCAATAATCAACTCTTCAATCACCTGTATCAAAAGTTTGGAAGATCTCCATTTTTGTCTTAAAATGACAACATTGGAACTTAACTTATATACAAGAGAAAGAGAACCATGCACCAGCTCCATACTATCGAGAGCTGCGCTACGAGGCGATGGAAATGACGGACCGCGGGATGATCCATCCATCATAAGTATCACAATTAAGACATCTCAAGGAACATAAGCAGAAACGACCGTTTTCATTTCGACCGCGCGCATCATTCTAATTTAGCTTTCGAGCGAAGGAGTGAATGCGCTTTGGCTTCTTTGTGAAGCGAGAGTCGAACTTTCAGCGAGGAGGAAAAGAGGATTTTAATTCCATCCTGAGAATTAGTTTGTGTCTTTTAAAGGATATCCCATAGTCTGTCTCAATGATCTGTGGTCTGAGGTACTCAAAACAGTTGGCCGAAAATCAGAAAGTTAAGCTCATCAATTCCCCATTATAATTTATTTATTAACCTTACAAAGGATCTACTTCATGGACTATGTTCTGAGACAATCAAATCAGTTGGCCGAAAATCATAAAGTTAAACTCATCATTTTCATTTATAATATTTATTAATAAACTCATTAAGGATCCCAGATCTACTTCGCACGAACGATGTTCTATGATCCAACCAGTTGGCCGAAAATTAGAGAGGTAAATTTCTTATCAATGTTCATTTAAAATTTTTCCAAACCAATTTTAATCACAGGGACCTCTTTTAAATCACGTAATATAAACCTGGAAAGGTCACTTGAATGTGTTTTGTTTGAGCTTAAAAATGTCGAAGACCGCAATTATTTTCGAATACTTTTTTTCACCAGTTTGTTGCCACTTGTTTTCAATATCGGACCAATTTAAATCGAAAAGGTAAAACTTCAGCATGTAAGTTCAGCATAGAAATGTCACTGACAAATTTTGAATTAAGGTTAGAAAGGTCGAAATCGATAATTTCCGATTACTTTCACTTATCCAAGATATGTATAGACGACATCTCAATGAAACGGACTGTATTTATAAGGATAGACGAAATTAATGATAACAACGACATTCTAATGAAACTGGCTGCATTTACAGGGATAAACGACACTAATGATAACAACGATATCCCAATGAAACTGACTGTATTTATCAACTGACTGCATTGACAGGGATAGACGACATTTGAAAACCACGATATGCTAATGAAACTCGCTGCATTTACAAGGATATACGACATTAATTACCTATATATGTATTTATATGGATAGACGACATTAATGATAAAAACGATATCTCAGTAAAGCAGGCTGCATTTATAGGGATAGACAAAATTAATGATAACAACGATATTCCAATGAAACTGACTGTATTTATGGGGCTAAACGACATTAATGATAATAACGACATTCCAATGAAACTGACTGCATTTATTATACGGATAGACGACAATAATGAAAACAACGACATTCCAATGAAACTGACTGCATTTATTATAGGGATAGACGACAATAATGAAAACCACGACATTCTAATGAAACTGGCTGCATATTTACAGGGATAAACGACATTAATATGATAACAACGATATCACAATGAAACTGATTGTACTTATTTATAAAACTGTATTTATCAACTGACTGCATTTAAAGGGATATAGACGACATTTATGATAAGTACGATATCCTAGTAAAACAGGCTGCATTTACAAGGATAGACGACATTAATTATTTGTATTTATATGGATAGACGACATTATTGATAATAACGATATTCCAATGAATCTGTATGTATTTTTATTGGGATAGCCGACATTAATGATAACAACGAGAATCCCAGTGAAACAGGCTGCATTTATACGGACAGACGACATATTATTGATAACAACGATATATCCCAATGAAACTGACTGTATTTATAGGGATATACGATATTAATGAAAACTACGGTACCTCAATGAAACTGACTTAGATTTTGGTATGGATGGCTTTAATGATAACAACGAAATCCCAGTGAATGTGCCTGAATTTATATGTATAGATGAAAGTTAAAAAAAAAACAAAACAAAAAAAAACAAAACAAAAAAAAAAAAAAAACGAAGATATTAATAAAACTGACTGTGTTTTATGGGTTGAGTAAAAAAATGTTTCTTTGTGACGACTGATGGCCCATGAAAATTGCCTAAAAAGAGTGAGAAACAAACCTTTTTTGAGAAGTAAGCGGATCCAAGGCTCGTATCTTGCTCTTCCTACTTTAGTTTGAACGCGTTCGTCAGAATAAACGTGCTCTAAAATCACTCGATAACCATCCGTTCTATCCTTTTCTAATGCATACGTCCAAGTATCCCGTGAGAGAGAAAGACGATTTGTCCCATCCGTATATGCTCCGCGATGACATCAAAATGGATGTGTAACGCATTTTATTGGACGAAGCTTGTTTTCCTCAACTACCCCCTCCTTTTCCCCTTTTACACATCAAAAATCCTTCCTTCCGTCTGGTATCTCACTAGTCGCTACGAAATTATACATGCTGAAGTTTCCAGAAGTAGCATGTTTATTATTGCTCTATAAAGTATGTTTACAGAATATAGAGTGATGGTGATTGGTGATTGATGATTGGTGAGCATCAAAGTCAGTCATCTATACTTTTAGTCGTCGACGATGCTCGCGAGCGAGTCATCTGCGATTGTCAAGCCTCCGGAGACTCAAACTCAAGTAATGGTATCACAGAGTATCAGACGAGCTCAATCAAGCATATCATATCGTGACGTATTACCATCAACACAACACCCTCTCTCCTCCACCTCCCACAAATCAGTCACCATTCTCCATCTAGTCCCCCACTTTTTACTTTCTCACTCTAATGAAATTAGAAAAATTGAGAAAGTATTGCGATGGCGCAGAGATTTTTGATGCCTTTTGTTTCGATACTTGGCCCGCTGCGACTAAGTCAATCATGATAATTATAAAATAATTGGCTCTTATCATGCCTAATACTATCCTAAAGAACATCCATCCATGATATTTCAATATTTCTGAACCATATGTGGTAGGGAGGAGTAAATGCAAAAAATTTCTGTGGCGTCTGTCTGTCTGTCTGTCTGTCTGTCTGTCTGTCCGTCTGTAGTCATGAACGTGAAATCCAGCATAACTTTTCAACTATTGATCTATATGCATCCAAATTTTGCAGAGATGTTGCTTTCAACATTCCCCAGAGGGACTTTTTTTGTTTTTTTAAAATTTTAATTTTTAGGTTAGTTATGGAAGAAAAATGGTTTCCATTAAAATCAATGGGAAAATGGGTCAAAAAAGAGAAAAATTTAAATATTTCAATATTGGATCTTTGGATTTGGAAGGAAATTTGTAAAAACATTCTACAACCAGCCCTCAGAAAAATTAACCCCTTATAGTTCAGTAAAATAACGCTTAAGACCGTTTAAAAAATCAATTTAGGGCGTTCGAGCCAAAAAATGGAATAAAAGTGAGAAATTAATCTTGTAAATCAGTGCCAATTACTAAAAGCTGGATGAATTTTGATGAAACTTTGTATACACAATGTACTACCACAGTACTAAAATATTTTCTTCTCACTATCATCATAATAAATCCTTTGGACCGTTTCAAGGGACCATATAGGTGCGATCGAGAAAAAATAAGACCAACTAAGCAAATAAAAACATAATCCTACTCATTGAGATAATTCGGGTTAGGTTAGGTATTAATTTTAATTAAATCCGGCACAAACAATCTACCTACCTACATTTACTCTACTTTATATAGAATTTCTTATCATTACAACATACAGCCCTTAAGACTGTTTAAAAAATCAAAATCGGTGCGCTCGAGAATGGAATTATCGTGAGAAATTAATCTTTAAACTTGGAGTCAATCAATTATGGCTCGATGAATTTTGATAAAAACTTTTGTACACACAATCCACTATCAAAATACTAAGATATTTTCCTTTCTTAGTCACCATACACAACTGATAAAACCTTTTCAAGAGGCAATATAGGTGGGATTGAGAAAAAAATATGGGAATATAAGCAAATAAAAACATAATCCTATTAATTGGGATAATTCAGGTTTGGTCCAATGAATTTTGATAAAAACTGGCAAATAGAATCTACAATTAGTCTATAAAAGAAAGTATTCCTTACAGATACAATATACAACACTTAAGAGAGTTTAAAAATCAAAATAGAGTGTTCGACCCAAAAACATGAATTAAAGCGGGGAATTAATATTAAAACTTGGTGTCAATCATTCATGGGATGAATTTTGATGAAACTTTGCACAAACATATTATGTTACTGACCCACTAAAATATTCCTATCATACAGTCATCATCAAAAACCTTTAAGACCGTTTCAAGGGCCAATATAGGTGCGATCGAGCAAAAATCTTTGAAACCAAGCAAATAAAAAAACAATCGTAATACTTGGAATAAGAAATTCAATCATGACTCAATTATGTTTGATGAAAATTGCAACAAAAAGTTTGCAAACAACCTAGGCAGGGATTTCTTTTCAATGTAAAACTATAATATACAACCCTTAAGTCTGAGACTGTTTAAAGGCAAAATAGCTGTTCCATCAATAAACCCAAAAAATAGAATATCCAAAGAAAATTAAACTTATAAAGAAAATGGATGGATGAATTTTGTTGACATTTGGTGTACACAATCTACAAACAAAGAACATCTTTAAAAGGGGGTTTAATCTACCAAACTAAAAAATTCTTTTGAAGATCCACAGTTCAAAACCCATCCTTCAAAGGATGAAGTAGGCAACTATTCGTACAGCTTCTCTGCAAAATTGCCAACACTTCGAATTGAAGGCGGAATTATGTCTAGAGGTGAAAATATTTTATATTTGATGGGAGTCTAGGACTCTCTCCCAGAATTCTAAAGGGGGGTCTGGGGGTCTCCCCCAGAATTCTAAAGGGGGGTCTGGGGGTCTCCCCAGAATACTAGAGGGGGGTCTGGAGGTCTCCTCCAGAATACTAGAGGGGGGTCTGGAGGTCTCCTCCAGAATACTAGAGGGGGGTCTGGGGGTCTCCCCCAGAATTCTTAAGGGGGTCTGGGGGTCCTTCGACCCCCCCCCCCCGATAAAAATGGAGGGAGAAAGTGTTCGTAGGGTGTTCCCTACAGTTTATTTGTGTTTTGATGTCCGCCTACTCTTTTCTCCGCGATCGCAGCTAGGACGGCCTCTTCGGTCTGTGCAGTTTGCACAGTGCAATGCGATGTTGCCAGATCACGGGCCATAAATGGGTCTGTTGCGAAGAGTAAACAAGAGTCACAATTGAATGGAAGGCCTGCGTGGTCAACGCAGATAAGGGATCGGAAACGCGGGCTGGCCTCAGAGTGGCTATAATCGTGGTGCCAAACTGTTTTAGGCCTTATGAAAATTAACACGGGTCTTCGTTTCGGGGCGTTTATCTCGAAACCTGTACAAAATAAACAGTTAATGCTAGTCGATTTAGCAGAATTTTCCAAATAAATTGATAGGTCATAAGTGCCACTTTATTGCAAATTCGAAAAGACTGTTTCAGTAGGAAAGTACGCACAAAAGTGAGTTACTCAAACACACGCCAAGCATGTAAACACACTATTGTGCGTACTTTTCAACTGAAACAGTATTTTCGAATTTGCAATAAAGTGGCACTTATGACCTATCAATTTGCTCAGAAATGGGACAGTTGCAAGGGTCTGAATTGATGTGTTTTTTATAAAGAAAATGAAAGTACTTGATGAGCTGAGAACAAATATGCCTATGGTTTCTACTTAAAACCAATTGTTCTCGAGATGAGATTTTGGGCCAAAATACATTGTTTGAAATGGGAATTCCGCGTTGTGACGTCACTACGTACACGATTTTCTACAACTTTACACGTGTGTATCTCCGAAACCGGAGCACTTAGGAAAAAACCAAAGGCAACATTGTTCTCAACTCATCAAGTATACTATCATTTTCTTTATAGAAAACACAATATTTCAGACCCTAGCAACTGCCCCATTCTGCTCGACTCGCATAAAGCGTTTAGAGGCGATTTTGCACAGGTTTCGAGATAACCGTCCCGGAACGAAAACCCCGTGTTAATTTCCCTATACCTACCCTAAGACATTTTTGCACCACGCGTTGCAGCCAATCAGAAGCCAGCCCGCTTTCCGATCCCTTATCTGCGTTGACCACTCAGGCCTTCCATTCAATTGCGACTCTTGTTTACTCTTTGGTCTGTTGTATACTGTCGCTACCAATGAGCTATAACTTTAGAGTGGCAGCGGGCTGGTCCACCTTGTGCCACACAGGGTAGAAGGAATCCTGGGAAAAAGCGGAATTTGGACGGCAGATTCCAAGGTTTGAGGTTAAATTTTGTAGGTCGTTCGGAATTTGGCGGGAATTTGGACGGCAGATTCCAAGGTTTGAGGTTAAATTTTGAAGGCCGTTTCCGGCGATGCCCGAGTTTGTTTACGAAACGACCGGAAACAACCTACAAAACTTAACCTCAAAATCGATTTTTACGGCAAGATGGCGGCGCCCTAGGTGACAACAATGAACCAGCGGAACGTTCCTTGATGTGCCACTCTAAAGTTATAGCTCATTGGTCGCTACAGCATGATGGAGGGTTGATTCTGGTGTAAAATCACGTGGGAATCACTTTGAGTGCATCAAACAGTCTCGAAATCCATTCATAAACCCCAACGAGCTATAGCGATAGATAGGTATATGTATTGTGTGGCGTGATATTGGAAGTCTACGAAAGTAGCCATATGATCACTGGCGTCGCGTGCAGTTTGGCAACAATGTATTCTATCCATTTAAACTCATGTAAAAAGATCGAATTCAGGGGGTGCACAGTGCACAAGGAAAATTCGATATATTTAATGAGTTTAAATGGAGCAGTTGCATTGTTGCCAGATGGCACGCGACGCCACTGCATATGATGGAAATCTCTTATGGACGTTTTTAACACAGGCTATCTCTTAGTTTATGCCTCACTTATTTAAACCTCTAATTTTTTTTTTTTTTTTAAAAAAAAAGTGTGACCAATACATTTGAAATTGGTTAGAAACGAAAAAGCAATAAGTGTTTTAACCCTTCACTGCATGATTTTTTTTTTCTCAAGCAAATGTGGATTTTTCAATGTATTAGGTGGTCAAATACATGGGAAAAATAGTGAAAAAAATAATTTGACGGTTTTTCGGTCAAAATTCTCTTTTTTCTATTTTTTACTCGTTTTTTACAAGTGATATAACACCATAAGAAATGGCGGGAATTTTTTTTATTAATTTTTTTTTAAATTTTCAAAAAAAAAAAAATTTACTTTAATTGGATTTTTCAAAAAGCCAATGCCGGAAACTTTATAAAAATAATCAAAATGTGATCAGTTTGGATACCGGGGCAAATTTTTCCTCCTGACATGATTTCGATCACGAACCCTTCACTGCATGATGTTTTCTTTCAGCCAATTTTTTTTTTTTGTTTTTTGTGTGTGAGCTCAAAATATACCTTCTCCCGCGTTGACACACCATGCGCCGATGGCATATCTAAAAACCTGTATTTTATATGAGCGTTTGAAGAATTTGTTCCACCGGTGGAACCCCATGCAGTGAAGGGTTAAAGTGGCTCTGGACACAGACCTCGATATGACTGTTTCTTCTGGAAGGATTTGTACCACGAAGAAACTAACACACAAGGAAACAAGGTAAATCTTCTAACCTGTGGGCCGATCCTTGAAATTCACGACTTTTGGGTAGACTGGATAAGAATGGAAAACGGTGATTGGTGGAGACGAGTCACGTGGTTGCCAAGTCTAATCAAACTACAGAATTTATCTAAATGGTTATCGGGCTGTCTTGGAGTACCTGATAACCGATTTTATAAACTCCGTATTTTGATTAGACTTTGGAACCACGTGACTCGTCTCCGCCAAACACCGTTTTCCATTCTTATCCAGTCGACCCAAAAGTCGTGAATTTCAAGGATCGGCCTGCTGGATAGTTGTATTAAAATTCTGTGTCCAGATAGCCACTCTAGAACTCTTGCGCTTTCATTTAAAACTAATTTCCACTGGAGTAATTACAATTTTTGATTTAATGTAAAAAAAGTGAGGCTAACAAACCAGAGGGCCGATCATTTACTTCATCGTTAAACCGATCGATAAGACTGTCTATGAGTGATGCTATTGGTCGAATATTGTAAAACTTGGCTGTTGCTATGGTAACCATCGTTATAGTGTCCGTTTTTTAAAGGTTACTCATGAATAGCCTTTATAAAACGAGACTCTTAACGATGGTTACCATAGCAACAGCCAAGTTTTACAATTTTCGACCAATAGCATCACTCGTATACAGTTTTATCGATCGGTTTAACGATGAAGTAAATGATCGGCCCTCAGATTCAGATTCGCCCATGCTGCCACACTTTGAGATAGGACTTTATGACACACATCAGCCTCTCTATCGCTATGATTCAGTGACTTCTTCAGTGAAGGGTAATGGGTGAATTTCAATCTGTTCTGAACATACTTATCACACTTCCAATGAAAAATTCATCAGTTAAAGCTAAAATATCCGAAAGTTTCCTCAAAGTGGGGCGACTGTAACATAGCGGGGGAAGGAAGTTTCGTGAAAATGTAAATAAGAGGCGTGCCTCCTCGCTTTCACAGACCCCTTCTTTTTCTTCAATCTTCAGCAGCCTATCAGTGACGGAATCTCATACGTCGAGACTCTTTCATGCACGGAAAAAAAAGACTGGTAGAATTGTTCATCTGCACACCTGATTTTGGAGTCTGCTATCAAGTATGGTAAATGCAACGTACCTTGTGGTGAAATGTACCTACGGATTATTTCAATTTATCACAAGGTACTTTGCATTTACCATATGATGGTAAAATTTACTATACTTGAAAGCATCAGACTCCAAAATCAGCTATGCAGATGGTAAATTCTACCATAGTCTCTTTTTTCCGTGTATACAGGGACTCTAGGTCAAATGATTAGAACGACGCGTTCTTTGGCTACTTTATTTCGGCCGCCGTCTACAACCACGACAACCGTTTGCCCTAGCAAAACTAAATCCTGCGAAAGGCCTCATTTCTGCGGTTTCTTTGTTGGTCGCGGAGAATCCATATTGATACCCACATAGAGTCAGTTCAAAATCCAATATCCAAGTCCCTGAAATCAGGACAGGAGGTTGACGTCAGTGGTCAGATCATCTTTATCGGTATCTTCGTCTGTCCCGCGCTAAACAATGGCTTCGTCATTTTGAAGATGAGAGACACTTCTCTGCCCGCATGAGCATACGCCGGACATCCGCGAGGATTTTGTGGAACCAGGTCGCAAGCGAATTATAATTTGCAACAAGTATATTATGTCAGCTGCAGCAGCGCTCTCGGAGTTGCAACCTGCGAAAACGTTCCACATTCTATCGCTGCTTGTGTACCCCCCTCCCCCTCATCAATCTGTTACATCGCCTTTCCTCCATCAACAATCTCCAATCTGTGGATCTCACTTTGTCTCTGTTACTTTTCTGCTTAAGATTTGAGTTACTCTATGTATATTATAGGAAGCTCAACGATGAGCTGTACCATTGGCGTAGCGTGCAATTTGGCAACGGTGTGATGTGTCCATTTAAATACATTAAAAAGATCGAAATATTGGGTAATAGGTGTAGGTGAACACCTTTGCATTCGACATTTTACATGAGTTTTAATGGACACGGCGTTACAACGTTGCTAAATTGCACGCTACGCCACTGAGCTGTACCGATAGAGAGGATTTTTCGGATACTCATTAAAATAAAACAGGGTAAAGCATCCAACGGCTCCTATGTTGATTGTTGACCAACGATAAAAACTCTGCTATGGTTCGTTTTCGGAATGCTTATACGCTCAAAAAGTTTAATGAAACTGAGGAATATTTGAGCCTAAATTCACTTAAAACAACATGTGACTAACTTTCAAGCGTTGATGCCAACGAGCTACAACGATCGAGAGGATTTTTGGGACGTGATTTTGAAACTTCACGATGGTATATATAGCTATGATGGAAATTTCTTATGGACGTTTTTCACATAGGATCGCTTTGCTTGCCTCACTTTTTTGAACCTTTCAATTTAAAAAAAAAAAAAAAAAAAAAAAACAAAAAAAAAAAAAACCGTGACAAATCCATTTGAGATTGGTTTTACATGAGAGCGCACGGGTTTCAGCGTGGCTACTCGAATACAGAAATCGTTACGAAAGTTTCTTGTAGTAGGATTTGCTTGATAAAGAAACTGACACACATCTATAACATAGAAACAATCCACATTTTTCATCTTGTTGTATTTTGGAGTTTAGTGTCCATATATTCACTCTAATTAACACTTGCACTTTCGTTTAAAACCAATTTCCACTGATCAAATTACAATTTTAGATACACGGTTAGAAAAATGAGACAAACAAAAACCATAATTAACTCGTCTATGCTGTCACTTTTTGGGATAGGATTCAGTGGCACCGCATAAACTGCGATCAATCGATTCTTCTTCCGCTTGAATCTACAAAAACAATCGATTTTGGGGGGTGCACAGTGAATCCTGTGCACCTCCTAAAAATCGATTGTTTTCATGGGTTTCAATTAGTGGAGGTGAATCGATATATTGCTGCTCACGCGACGCTACTGATAGGATTTATAACATAGCTCAGACCCTCTGCAGGTATAACTCGTTGAGATAGCTCTCTAACATGCGATTTCATGGTTATTATTTAAACATACAATTCTAGTGTTTGAACCATGGCTCTTGAACATTTTGAGGGAATTCAATAGTTCTATAACCATATTCCGGTATTAACACCGGTTTTTTCTGGACAAAGCACTAGACTTTCTGTCGTTCCCATATTGTTGTGCTTCTGGTAATAACACTAGAATTTAGGAATTATTTTTCCAGTGCACCTAGTTGCAAACAAACGAACGTAATGTCCCAACACAAACTTTCTACAATAGAAATATACGTTTCCGAATATTGACGAATTGCCAGTCAATGACCATTATAATGGTATTAGTAAGATATTAAACCAAAAAAATATTTAAATAACTGAAATAGTGGGAAAAAGGTGTAACTTGAATGCACTCCCAAAGACGGCGCTTATAAAGAGTTTAGCTCGTTGCACAAGATTGTCACAAAACAGTTGAATTTGGCAACGGTCTGTCCGATGGAGATTCGAAGGAAGATCCATTGTTTAAGCAAACGGCGTCGCACTTCCATTAGCTGCTAAATACTCACAGTTGAAGTTGTCGATGACGGGAATAGTCAAGAAGCGAGCGGTTTCACTGACATTTTGCACGGATGAATGGATCACGCACGGATCGACCGATGGATCCATCGACGAACAGATTAAATCAGAATCGGAGAGGCCGCCGATCCAGGAGTGGGAGAGGGGGAGAGAGAGAGAGAGGGAGAGAGAATGAGCTGGAGTAAAAGCAGAGAAACTCCGCCGATCAATCTCAATTTTTCAATGAGAGATAGAAAATCGACACTGAGTCAACCGCATTGTACAAGAACAGATGGAGGAGGGATTGGCTCCTGGTTAGTACTAACGAGCCACTTGTCCAAAACAAAAATATAAACTCAACGGAAAATGCTACAAAGATGATTTGACTGTGAGCTGAGGTTACATCAAACCAAGGAGCAAAATCATCGTATTGCTCAGTAGATGATTTTTTATTGATGACGTCAGAAGTCGGAAAAGTTTGGTCCGTGAAACTAATTCGTTCACTCTTAATTTACCCCCCCTCCCCCCCCCTCCCCCCTCCCCCAGACAAGTAGAGACTCATCGCAAAACTTACGAGGTGTGTTCCATTTTTCTACCGTTTTGTTTTTTGTTTTTGTTTTTGTTTTTATTAGAATTGTTTGGCTTATATAGGTATTTACAATTAGAAACCTACAGCCATATATGTAGACAAATTGAATTAATTACGTAAAAAAAATTAGTTTACTCTCAGAAGACACCAGAGACTTGAAACATCCATACTCTAAGCATGCACTCATGATTTCCATTGCTATCTTTGTCCACTTTCAAGGAGTCCGAGCAACACGACCAGGAATATTCTGATGCCTCTACCGGGATTCAAACCCGGGACTTACAAGTTTCAAATTTGATCAGGACTCATCGACACAACAGCCAATAGTCGCCCTCTGTTGAATGCTGGTCATATAGGTTCGATTTTCTCCACGCTTTAAATTATAATGATCCAATAAGGATCCACCAATATACGGACAGGTAAGTTTGATAACATTTGTAAACCTTTGCTCAATATCTCGGTTAGGTAAGCGGCTTAGCGCCTTCTTTTGGTGTCTCTCTTCTATTGAGATTTATCGATATCTCTTCCATGTAAACCTATGGAAAAGAAGCGATTCTTCTGCAGTTAAATCGAGCTCCTGAAAATCGTTACATTCCAAAAGGTTTGAATTGGTGAAAATCGTTAGTTGGGGTACCGCCAATATTATTTTAAACGGAAAAACAGACTTGCAAGGAAACCTGCCTTTCTGGTGGGCTTTGAATCGCTGACAAGGTGCAGGGCTCTCAAAACATTCACTCTGCTCTTCCGGGGTACCACCAATGTTATATCAAATGGGAAAAGAGACTTACGAGCAAACCTGCATTTCTGGTGGGCTTTGAATCGCTGACAAGGTGCAGGGCTCTCAAAACATTCACTCTGCTCTTCCGGGGCACCACTAATGTTATTTTGAATGGGAAAAGAGACTTGCGAGCAAACCTGTCTTTCTGGTGGGCTTTGAATCGCTGACAAGCTGCAGGGCTCTCAAAACATTCACTCTGCTCTTCCGGGGCACCACTCATGTTGTTTTGAATGGGAAAAGAGACTTGCGAGCAAACCTTCATTTCTGTTGGGCTTTGAATCGCTGACAATGTGCAGGACTCTCAAAACATCCACTCTGCTTTTCCGTGGCACCACTAATGTTATTTCAAATGGGAAAACAGACTTACGAGCAAACCTGCATTTCTGTTGGGCTTTGAATCGCTGACAATGTGCAGGACTCTCAAAACATCCCCTCTGCTCTTCCGGGGCACCACCAATGTTATTTTAAATGGGAAAAGAGACTTACGAGCAAACCCGCATTTCTGGTGGGCTTTGAATCGCTGACAAGGTGCAGGGCTCTCAAAACATCCCCTCTGCTCTTCCGGGGCACCACCAACGTTATTTTAAATGGGAAAAGAGACTTACGAGCAAACCTGCATTTCTGGTGGGCTTTGAATCGCTGACAAGGTGCAGGGCTCTCAAAACATTCACTCTGCTCTTCCGTGGCACCACTATAATGTTATTTTGAATGGGAAAAGAGACTTGCGAGCAAACCTGTCTTTCTGGTGGGCTTTGAATCGCTGACAAGGTGCAGGGCTCTCAAAACATCCACTCTGCTCTTCCGGGGCACCGTTAATGTTATTTAGATTAGAAAAACAGACTAACGAGCAAACCTGCCTTTCTGGGGGGCTTTTAAATACCTGACAAGACGCAGGGCTCTCAAGACGTCCCCTTTATTACCGAATATAAATTATTGCAGATTCGGCGGCTCTGAGGTTCGAATGGCTGGAATTTGATAATCGATGATAATCTGGCTTGGTTTATAAAAAGTTTTTATACTCTGCTTCATATGAAGAAAGTAGAGGTACAGAGACCCCCATTCTTTTGGAGTGCATTCACGAAGAGTGTAAATAGCTCCGCGTCGGAAATTTTTTTGAAAAAAAAAAAAGCTCCGACGACATCAATTCAGAAAGAGCTTGATTCAAAATGGGGGTTTTTCTCCCCCCCCACCGATTTTCTTGAAACTTTGTATTTTGATAGTACTTGATAAAAGTAGTCTTTTTTTTCAAATAAAATTTTTCCAAAAATAATTAGGGGGGGAGTTACAGTGTTGCAAAGTCGCACCTTTCAAAAATTCATAACTTTCGCGTAAATCATCCAATTGAAACGCGGTTTTCACCAAAAGATGCGGATTGTAAAGCACTTTCATGCCATCTAAACGGAATTCAATTTCAATAATTTTTGACTTAGTTATCGTCATTTTTGTGATTTTTAGGCCACTCAAAATCTACTTAAAGTGAAATAAAAAAAAATGGTATTTTTTGATTTTGACCGGGTTGCAATATGTTATTCCTCTTCAAATTCTGCGTAAAATGAGCCCAAGCAGAATGCAAGGCGATTTTTTGTTCCGGAGTTATGCATTTTTTAGTAAGCGAAAAACGAGTTTTTTAGGGTGCCCAAGAGCGTTCGAGAGAGAGGCTCAAGTCAAATAAATGGAAACGATATTTTTTTATTTTGATCAAATTAAAATATGTTATTCCTACTTAAATTCTGCGTAAAATGAGCCCAAGCAGAATGTGGGGCGATTTTTTGCTGCGGAGCTATGCGCGTTTTAGTAAACGAAAGTCGAGTGGTTGAGGCTACCCGGGCTACCCACGTCTTTGAGCCTCTCCATAGAACGCTCGACTTTCGTTTACTAAAACGCGCATAGCTCCGCAGCAAAAAATCGCCCCACATTCTGCTTGGGCTCATTTTACGCAGAATTTAAGTAGGAATAACATATTTTAATTTGATCAAAATAAAAAAATATCGTTTCCATTTATTTGACTTGAGCCTCTCTCTCGAACGCTCTTGGGCACCCTAAAAAACTCGTTTTTCGCTTACTAAAAAATGCATAACTCCGGAACAAAAAATCGCCCTGCATTCTGCTTGGGCTCATTTTACGCAGAATTTGAAGAGGAATAACATATTGCAACCCGATCAAAATCAAAAAATACCATTTTTTTTATTTCACTTTAAGTAGATTTTGAGTGGCCTAAAAATCACAAAAATGACGATAACTAAGTCAAAAATTATTGAAATTGAATTCCGTTTAGATGGCATGAAAGTGCTTTATAATCCGCATCTTTTGGTGAAAATCGCGTTTCAATTGGATGATTTACGCGAAAGTTATGCATTTTTGAAAGGTGCGACTTTGCAACACTGTAACTCCCCCCCCTAATTATTTTTGGAAAAATTTTATTTGAAAAAAAAGACTACTTTTATCAAGTACTATCAAAATACAAAGTTTCAAGAAAATCGGTGGGGGGGAGAAAAACCCCCATTTTGAATCAAGCTCTTTTCTTATTATTGTAGGCAAGAAAGCAAAACTCTATTGGTAGAAACAACTTTTCTGCATTGGTGTATCCGTTGGAAATGACGCGCCGCGCGTGAATGCGCGAATTTAATATCACGCGAAGGTGCAGTTACCTCATACTGTAATAGCATCATCTCTCACACTCGCCGAAAAGTGCCTCCTCATTAACTTTTAAGCCCAATTTCTGATGATCTTTTTCTCTCTCCCAAAACGCACTCAAAAATGGAGTAGTTCTCAGAGATATTCTCCTCTAGCTTCGCCCAAAAGATCCTTTTTTTCCTGCTTCTTGCCATTCGCCCAAAACTTACATCCCCGATAAACATTGATTCCAAACCAAAAGGTCCGATGATCCCTAAACGACTCTCGACAAATAACTATCGCATCGTAAAGTCGAAATTTCACAACGTAGCGAAAAACGGAATGTCGATCAAAATAAGCTGATGCCCCAAAGTAGTTATCAAGCTAAGATTGATAAATAAAGATAGACGGATGAACCAGACAGACAGATATATAAATAGACTAGAGGCCGGTGGCCGCTTCGCGGCCAAGAGTGGTTTTTAGCAATAAGTAAATAAGCAATAAGTAAATATAGCAATAAGTAAAAAAAAAAAAAAAAAAATAAAAAAAAAAAACTTACAAATACACAGAAGAACACAACTACATCAAGTATCATTGTTCAGCATTTCCATGGACCGACCTACCGCACAAAATCACAATCATCATAGCTCAGAGTGTCGACAAACGCATGTCAACCAATGATCAAGGGGGAAAAGAAATAACGTTAAAAATGAAGATCATGCCTACAGATCTACAGTCCACGGAATCACCTCTCTACGTATATACTGTGTCGATGCACCCAAAAAGCAAAATATCAGGTGTCGTCGTAAAAAAAATTAGCGTCGCCAGGCGACCAACCAGGGCTTAAAACAAATATTATACCTCTCTCTCGCACACATTGCGGGGATACAGCGACTGCCTCCCTCCCACTCATTACGCCTATGATATTCATAGTTTTTGGCATTTTCGAGGCCGAAGATGGCTCTTAACAGCATCGCTGGTATTTTTCCCGTAATCCTTGTACTGAGCCGCATCGATCGATACCTCAACCGCCCCGAACGGTCCAAAGGATCGACGGGAATTTCCATTAAGCTTGGAAATTATATATATAGATAGGCGGTAGATAGACAGACAAACAGATTAATAAATAGGTAAATAGAAAGAACAATTAAAGGTTTGATAGATAGCTGCAAACAGTTTTCATCAATTTTGTTTTAATCGTGCGTAATGCTCATAGAAAATGACATTTTTTGACCAATAGTCTCGCTAGCCCGACCCGATATTGGACATGCTAACGTCAAGTCTTCACTGAATTGAGGCAAGTCAATAGATTTCCGATTGTTTTGGCTAGTGCTCTATCACTAATCAAAATAGTCCTTTAAGAGATAACACCAAATTCTTCACTCATGGAATCAACCAACTGAGCGAGGAAATCAGTCAGTGGCGGCTCGTGAAATTTGGCAACAACGTTTGTCCTCCATTTGACTCAATGTAAAATAATCGAATGCTGGTGAAGCGCTGCTTCGCTTTTGAATCGATTGTTTTACATAGAATCAAATAGAGGAAAAACATTGTTGCCAAATCGCACGAGCCGCCACTGAAACCAGTGCATAAAACCTATTTAGAAAAAACACCTCTTATTGGTCTTATCTCGATTACTGTTAACATATTCAGATAGGAATCAGATTCTCTCATGATTAATGCGCAACGCCACCATTACAATCAATCACGTGTATCAAAACCATTATTTTGTTAGCTTTCGTGAGTATTTATTGCTGCTTGTATTATTTTTAGGTTTTTTTTTCCTTAAAAAAAAAAAATCTAAACGAATCCTTAATTTGTCCGTGGCAAAAGGTCGTAACCAACCCATTTCACGTGATCGGCTTGAGGTCAGGCACTAACAGAGTTATAACCGAGATAGAGATGCTGTTTTCTGAAATGTATTTCTTTGCCGGAATGTTTGACCAATCTTACAATCTTTTTTTTTTCTTTTCTTTTGCATATTACAAAATACTAACAGATATGAAAAGTACTATAGGTACAAAAAGTACTGCAGGTACAAAAAGTAGTACCACAAACAATGAAAACAAACACGAAGTGCGTGGTGCATTACTGAATATGCGTGCTACAATCTAATGATAGAAAGCGAGGGTCCTCTCCTTGTCAGTCCTTGTCTAATATAAGTGTTTCGACGGAGAAAAGAAATATAGAGAATCAGTGGTGCAACCAGGGTCTCCTTCATTTCTTTCATCCTTCCTTTGAATGTATAAGTAGAAAAAGGATGGAAAGAGGGGATTTTTATTCCCTTGTCCGTCCTTGTCTAACCCACGTGTTTCATTGGAGAAAAGAGAGAGCTATAGAGAGAGGGAGAGAATGTCTCGCTGCGATACTGGTAAATATGGTCATCCGCGAGGTTCCTCATAAATGTAACCCACACGGCTAACGATAGATTAGTGCACTCAAAAAAAGTGGAAGGGAGAATTTTACCCTTAGCTAGCTCCTACATTGTGTAGCAATTTAAATGGGATAAAGTAAGCATCCAATCGTTCTCCGAGTGTTAACCGACCATATGTATTTAAACCTCATGACTGTAAATATAAAAACACAGACTCATGACTATAACACGGAAAAAAAACTACGGTGAAAATAACCATACGGATACCTGATTTTGGCACCTGCTAGATGTTATGGTAATGTTAACCAGAAATATACTATGTTTTGACTAGGTACTAGGTGATGTTACCTGATTGCATGTCGAATTTACTTAGTTTATCGGTAAATGTACCATACTTCTGGTCAAGTTTACCATAACATCTAGGAGGTGCCAAAATCAGGTATCCGTATGGTTATTTTCACTAATCTTTTTTTTCCGTGAAGGTCCTGTATTACTAGGTCATTAAGCTGTAAGCTTTAACCATTCAAATTGCTACACAATATTCTTAAGCATCTAAGGGTCGAATTTAGGGGCGTGTGGTACCAGGAGGCAAGGCAGGCACAGCCAACCATAAGATTTTATGAATTATATGATTCAAAGTTACACTGTCAACCTTCTAATGTTTAATGTTTAATTGTTTGAAACCTTTTCTGGAAGAAAGGCCCACGAAAAAACAAGTATGCTATTCAGCTTAAACCTCCATTCGTTCGGAATTCGCAATGCTCAGGAAGAACACCCCTTTTGTTTTGTGAACCTCTCTTCCGGAAACGTCCTCAATACTTAAATGCTGCCTTTAAGAAGTGAAAAACATGAAGCATTCTTTGAGAGGAGCATCAGAATACCCTCCGCGGTACGAATTGGCAGCTTCAATGGGGCTCTTGCAAACTTTTGCTATAGGGGATTGAAGAGTTGATTCTTGCATAAAAACGTGTAAAAATGACGATGAGTACACTGAAAAATCACGAAATTCGCTCTCAGAATCGGGTTTAATGAAGGAGAGACGCAGGTATAATGGGAGATTCCTATCTAAATTGAGACATATCTCTGTGTTTCCGTAGAGAAAGTGACATAATAGACAGGAAACTCCCATGAGACCTGCGTTGAACCACCATTGCGATCTTGCCGTTATGGCAGTTATGTGAGTTTGTTACTAAATTTTAGACTTTCTTAGTGTGATTTTCGTGATTTTTTTTTACATCAGAATGGACCATTTATTTGTTTATAGCAAAAGTTTGCAAGAGTCCCATTGTATAAACTAGCAAACGCAAAGGTTTTGACAGTCAAAAATGCACGCAGAGCGCAGAAGGTTTCTTTGATTATACTCGAGGGTTTGCCACGTATCTCCAATGGGGCTCTTGCAAACGTTTGCTAGCAAATAAATAGTCCAATCTAATGTAAATATCAGCAGACATCATGAAAGTCGCACTAAAAAAGTATACAATTCAATATCAAGCTTACGGAACGCTTTCCCCCCAGCGACTTTTTTGCCCATAGTGGGACTCTCGCAAACTTTTGTTGTGAGCAAATGAATAGTTAGTCCAATCTGATGGTAAAAGCCAGTGAAAATCAAGAAAATCACTCCAAGAAAGTCTAAAAGTTAGCAATAAACTCACATAACTGCTATGATGGCAAGATCTTAATGGCGGAGAGACGCAGGTATCATGGGAGATTCCTCTCTAGCCAGTAACTTTCTCTACGGAAACAACATGTCTCAAATTAGATATGAATCTCCAATGATACCTTTGTCTCTCTGCCACTTCGCCCGATTCTGAGAGTGAATTTCTTCATTAACTAGTGTAATCATCGTCATTTTCACCGGGTTTTATGCAAGAATCAACTTTTCAGTCCTCTGTAGCAAAAGTTTGCAACAGCCTTATTCTTGACAGTCAACATTTTTTGCGTTTGATAGTACTTACTGAATTCTTGACGTACTACAACATTTGCTTTTGATAGTACACCGCACGCCACTGGTTAAGTTTATACCCCTCTATTTCTTTCAGTGCGTACAAAAGTTGGATCAAGGTCATATTGGCATGCACACTATATAAACTAAATCACAGATCCAAAAGTTGAAGACGGATTGAACTTACTTTCATAATCAAATTTTTCAACTTCTACGACTTCCTCATCCTGGACATCTTCCACCACATCTTCTTCACCTTCTTCTTCTTCTTCGTCTTCCTCATCCTCGTCTTCATCCTCGTAATCTTCGTCTTCGTCGTCATAGAAGATATCGTCCTGCCTATCCTTTTTCTCCGGTTTCCGACGCGTTTCGGCCACCGGTGGATGAGGAGGCGGCAGCAGCACCGATCTATTGGTCACCGCCACCGTTGAGAGGGTCGTCGTTGGCTTTTGAGTCGCGAAGGTCAAAAGGGTCGTGGCCGAAACTATCGTCGGAGGCGTTGGCCTCCTCGGTGGAGGCAAAGTTACCGACACTTTCGTCCATTTACTCGCAAAAGGGCTCGTTGGGGTCGGAACCAATAACGATCTGTTGGTTGTGTAAATCACTCCGTTTTTTTCTGTGGTACCTAAACCGGGTCTCGGGTTCGAATCCGGTCGAACGACCAAAGTGAATTTAGTCCATAGCTCAGTATCGTTGAACGATACTTTCCTGGCCGATGACGGAGTTGTTGAAAGTGGCTCATCGCTAAGACTAACGGTAGGCCTTGAATCCTCTGTCCCACCCTCGAAAACCTTCATCAAAAGAATCAATAAAGCCACGATTATTTTATAAGACATTTTCATCTGAAAACACTGAGATGCATGATTCCTCCTTTTCGGTCCTTTTTGTTCGTCACTCACTGCACCTCCTTCAACAAGCCAAAGACCGACACCAGTACAGAACCGCACCATTCATCGCTTTGTAAACACAACGGAGGTATATTGTAAACACAGGTTTTTCGCATATTTTAACACTTTACTAAAAAACCGTCACGAACCGCGAACGTGTTCGTCATTTCGAAACCGATGGAAAATTTTAGTTCACAACGCAAAACGTAGAAGACTACGCACGGAAAACGGAAGAAGTAGGCACTATGAACGCACTTTTTTTTTTGTTATTCTCACGAAACTATTATAATATTTGTTTTGTTAAGTATGTGAGGATGTCACCGAATATAGAAGAGCTTTGATGAGAACTTTAAAAAAGAAAGAGAGAGAGGAAGAAAAATATTATTAGGAAACACCGTACACACAGATCCAAAATGAAAAATTTGTCGAGCTGCGCGCAGAACCGCTGAACCACAACTGGTAATTGATGTCTCAAGACGGACGGGGCCGAGAATAAAACCATCAATGGAATATCGTCTGTATTCGCGCTCAGCAATTGGTTAGACAAGCGGCGAGTCCATTATCTGCAAGAAGACGTTCCTCAGGAGGAGCGCTTCCCAACCACTATTCCCCGGCTTCTATGAGGAGAGGCAACGCGACGCCACCAGTGAAAAGTTAGTCGCATAGTTTTCCACTCTCTCTCTCTCTCTCTCTCTCTCTCTCTCTCTCTCTCTCTCTCTCTCTCTCTCTCGCGCGCGCGCGCGCGCTCTTCTCTCTTTCTGAATCTCACTCTTGCCACTGCACTCCTTCGTCTTCTATCTCTCTTTACCTACCTATCTCTCTCTTTCTCTCTCTTTACTTTATCTACCCTATTTTGTCTCCCCTCTCTCTCTGTCTCTCTCTCTCTCTTTCTCTCTGGTTCCACCTTTACTCTCTTCCTCTCTTCCCCTCCCCCGCCCCTTCTCATTTGGTAGCATGCAATATCTTTCGGTTTTTTTACTCTCCGACCTTGTGCTAAGGATTTCCTCGTTCGCACTTCTTACTATCAGATTTTAAACAAATTATTTTCATTTTCATTCCATGATTTGTTGCCTATAATCAAGGTTATAGATTAAAGAGGTATGCTCATTTGACTTCGCGCCTCAAAGTCAGTAGCGCGAAGTTCAAAATCCAGATCCAAGATGGCCGACAAAAGCAGAAAACATTGAACTCCCTCTCCAGAAAAGCAGAAAATAGCCCGATGTTTTCTGGAAAGAGTATACAATGTTTTCTGCTTTTGTCGACCATCTTGGATCTGGATTTTGAACTTCGCGCTACTGACTTTGAGGCGCGAAGTCAGATGAGCATACCTCTTTAATCTATAACCTTGGCCTATAATGCCTATATAATCTCGTCAACATGACCCAACCTAACCTAACTGGGTAGGTTACACAGGATGATGCACATGCTTCTTTTAAAACGCTCTCCACCTAAACTTTTTTGAAAATTCTGCTTCATTCACACTTTTTGACCGCACTCTTTTCTCCTTGTTAAATAGCCATGACTTGTCGGTGAAATATCCCCAGTCTCGAAAGATATGAAAACCCTTGAGGGGGATCGACTCCATTTGCAAAGCTGAGTCGAAAGAGTGGTTACAAGCTGGGTTTTGGTGACATCACCTTACTTCACCTTCACCTTCACCTTTCACCTTCCTTTTTTTGCCCATGTTACATAGCCATTTTTTTTTTTTTTTTTTTTTTTTTTTTTGAACTCTGATATCTCAACAACAAAGAATTGACCCGCCTTCCGGATACTTTCAAAATGAAGAGGACACCCTAGTCGATCGACAGAGACCGAGAAAGCCCGAAAAGCGTAGTACATTTTTCAAAACGACGCCCGCAGGGCATCGGCACCTTGTACATAGTCATTTCTTTTATTTTTATTTTATTTAATTTTTTTTTTGAACTCTGGTATCTCAACAACACAGAATTGACCCGCCTTCCGGATACTCTCAAAAAGAAGAGGACACCTTAGGATATCGATAGGAGCAGAGAGAGCCTGAAAAGCGCGGTCCCTTTTCTCACTACGAGATATGAAATTCCTTGTGGGCGATCAACTATACATTTGCCAAGCTGAGTCGATAGAGGGGTCACAAGCTGGGTTTCGGTGACATCATGCACTATTGAAACAAAGAAAGATGGAATAATAACCATTCCAACCTTTTTAAGGTACTTTTTTAATTTTTTTTTCTTTCTCCAACTTCAAAAAATGTGAGGCGATGGCTCCCTGTCGCCTCACTTGCCTCACCTGGCGAGCCGCCATGGATTACATTACCTAACGCAACCTAACAACCAATGGCGTATGCAGGAATAAGTCTCTATCGCTCCTTCCCCGTTTGAGTATATGTACTAGAAAAGGAAAGAGATAGGGGCTGAAAACACGTTCTAGCACCTGTTTCTGTCCTTTTCCTACTCACGTGTTCAAATGGGGAAAGAGAGAGAAAGACACATTCCTGTGTACGCTACTGCTAACAATCAAACCTAAGCGAAAGTCCCATCTCTCCATCTCTTACTCTTTATTTATATTTCCGCCAATACTATATCTTGTCCCCTCTCTTCCCGAGCCTTCTCCATTGAAAGCATCTTTCGATATTTTTACTATTTGACCTTCCCAAAAATATTCTCTCTCGAAATCATGAAAATTATCGCGTCTCTTACCATCATATGTTGGACAAATCATTTTCATTTTCATGCCCAGTTTTGTTTGTCATGAGTGTCATCTTTTGTTCTTCACACAAATTTCTTTTGAACTCGTTTGAACTTAGAACGGTAAATTGTTCTACCAGTGGTGGTTTGGGCTATTGGCAATACCGTCTCTACTCAAACCAAGTTGCTTTTTTGAGGTTAGGGTCGTCGTGGTTTGGATTTTACACATACGATTATAGGAGTTGAGAGTGAAACTGTAATAATGAGCAAAATCAAAATCAGCAGAGAAGTAATTTAATTAAGAAAAATTGAATTTGATTACTTTCTCCAGGTAGGAGGGGTGGTTACACCTCCACCACCCGTCCCGCCTGGAGGCAGTCATTAAATTAAGTTTTTCTTGGTTTGGAGGAGTATTCATGAATTTTATTTGCTCTGGTAGCATTCAAGAATCACTTTCTGAACGGTTTTGAGAGGTTTCTGCGCCAAAAATCAGGTTTATCAATGGTAGTTCTCTACTTCACTCCCATAAGAGTGCGTGTAAATGTTATACCAAGACGACACTTACCTCCCAATCTCCAACGGAGCTACCTGGTATGAGTAGAGACGGTATTGCTATTGGGCAACCATGATTTTTGCCGTTTAAACTTGTGTAAAAGTATCGATTGCTCAGGGATTCAGCATAATCCTCTGAAGATCGATTAATTTGTTTACGTTTAAATGGAGAGATTGGTATGCTGCCACATCCCTTGTATAAGGTTTTCATTGGCGGCCTATGCCAAGGTTATAGATTAAAGAGGTATGCTCATCTGACTTGGCGCCACAAATTTAGTGGCGCGCAGTTCAAAATCACTGCAGGCAATATGGCTGACAAAAGCAGATAACGTTTACTCTTTGCAGAAACCATTGGGCTGCACTCTGCAGGAAAGCAGAAAACAACCCAATGTTTTCTGCAAAGAGTATACGTTTTCTGCTTTTGTCGGCCATCTTGCCTGCAGTGATTTTGAACTGCGCGCCACTGAATTTATGGCGCCAAGTCAGATGAGCATACCTCTTTAATCTATAACCTTGGGCCAATGCCATGTGGTCCAATTTTCCACGAATTAATTGGCGTCCAGTATGCATATTTCATTGGTTGCCAATGCAAATTTCACTTGGTCGCCCATGAATTTGCATTGGCGGTTAATGGAATTTGCAGTGGCAACCAATAAAATATGTATTGGCAACCAATGATTTCACTGGCCGCCAATGATTTAATGGATAGTTGGACCACATGGTGGCATTGGCCGCCAACGAAAAACTTTTAATAGAAAGTGCACGAGCCGCCACTGAGTTCTACGCGATGTCAAATGATATACTTTGAATAATAATTGTTCTTAAATCACATTTTTAAAATCTAATTTGAGAAATGACGTTGGAAAATTCCAAAACTTGCCGGTCCAAGTTTGAGTGCACTTTTGAAACAACCATTAGCATCAAAATCAACAATGTCAACGTTTGGCAACGGGTATCCATCTCTATTGCCGGTGTGGCGTGCTCGCGCATTCATCAGACGTAAGGTACGGGAGAGGAAATGAGTGAAGAAGATGGCAAGGAATAGATTGGTACAGTAAGAGAGAAAGAAAGAACAAGAAAGAGAGAGAGAGCGAGAGAGAAAAAAAGAATAAGAGAGAAAGAGAAAGAGAGAGAGAGAGAGAGAGAGAGAGAGAGAGAGAGAGAGAGAGAGAGAGAGAGAGAGAGAGAGAGAGAGAGAGAGAGAGAGAGAGAGAAGAGGAGAGAGGAGAGAGAGAGAGAGAGAGAGAGAGAGAGAGGAGAGAGAGAGAAGAGAGAGAGAGAGAGAGAGAGAGAGAGAGAGAGAGAGAGAGAGAGAGAGAGAGAGAGAGAGAGAGAGAGAGAGAGAGAGAGAGAGAGAGAGAGAGAGAGAGAGTGGGATAGGGTAGGGTTAAAAACAGACGCGGACTAGAATAATTTCATGCTTTCTTTCTGCGATATCCACGGATCATTACTGTTTCAACATCATTAGCATTTCTATTTTTAATCTCAATTACATATTTTTGTGTCCGTTTAAACAACCATCATCCCGCGGAGCCATCAACCATCAACTTGACTGCTCGCTGCTCTCGTCCAAACTAACCCACTCACGCTTCGGCATCAAATTAATCGGAGCCAGCGAATGGAGGTTAGACGAAATGAAACATCGGAGGAAAAAATGAACGGTCTGCTCGTCACTAAAAATTAGCACTGCAATTCAACCGAACTCTCTTCGGAAGAGCACGACTGATGTTTGAAAGCCCCTTTTTTGTCGGATCAGGCAAGCGGCGCTTGTCAAAATCTGACAGTAAAGAAAAGCCAGGAGAGCGGCAGCGACGACCAAAGTGGCTCACAAGGGTCGGAAATTGACAAAAAGTGGCCAAAATTCAGTGATCAAAAATCATTATATTTTGACCTTTTCAATTTAATTTAAAAAATTACCAGTGATATTTCATAAGTTTACTCACTTGCTAAAATAGTTTTCTGTGATTAAAATTCGACTTGAAATGTTTTAAACACGATAGATTGATGAGAAATTATTTTCTCATTGTTTGCCACTTTTTGACGATCTTAGTTCATAGTGCGGCGTGGCGTGATCTCAATGCCCCAGTAAATTGGTTCCTGCACGCACTTCCATTACTCAATTAATTTGGCTGATTAAATAAATCGAGGCATTCTTGCAGGAGAGGGGCTCATCAAACAACATTCGTGCTCTTCTCCATGAAACTAGCACTATGATTCAATTAGAGTATCGCTGAAAGAGCGCATCTGATGTTTGATGGACTTTTTTTTTTAGGATACAGGATTGATAGGGTCCTCGAAGGAAAAGGGCTCGTGAGACAATAGGCGCAGGCGTGCTTTTTCTTGGGAATTAGCACTCGGGCTGTGGAAATAGTATCTTTGAAAGAGCACCGTGAGACAATAGGCGCAGGCGTGCTTTTTCTTGGGAATTAGCCAAGAGCCAATTAGCCAATTAGCCACCACCGCGAGGTGGTGGCTCGCGAAATTTGTCAACGATGGATTCCCTCTACTTAAAGCAATGTAAATTTATGACTTTTAGAAGAGGCACTGTGCCTCAACTACAATCAATTTAAGGGGAGAAGGAGGTCTGAAATGATTTTTTTTTTTTTTTTTTTTTTTTTTAATTTTTATATGAAAAAGGACGTTCTCAGCTTTAAAATGATATAGTACATTGTACAGTTTAGGAAAAAAAAACAATTTTTCATGAATTTATGAAATGGAGGAGTCCTTATCAGGTAAGCTAATTTTTCTTTTTCTTTTTGCGATACTGAAAAATGTGGTTTTTTTACCTTTCGGTGCATTTTTCTCAGAAACTAGTAATGCTATTTTCATATTTTTTTTTTTTAAAACATTTTCCTCAGAACAAGCTCTATAAGCAAGACCAGGATATTTTGAGTATCTCTTTTACATTTTTTTATAGACATTCAAAGCTCAAAAAAAAGGTGAAAAAATCAACCAAACTTTCAACTTTGAAAAAAAAAAAAAAGTTTTCAATGAATTTTAAAAATCCTAGTCCTGCTTATAGCCAACACTCATACACAACTTCATGCAAAATTGCAGCCTTGTAGGTCAAATAGTTCCTGAGAAAAATGCACCAGAAGGGAAGCATATTTAACATGGTTTAACATATGACCTCCTTCTCCCCTTACTCGCATGTAAAGGTTTGAAATAGAAATGACCACGGCTGCTAGATTTCTACTGAAAAGCACAGCAAATGTTTTATAGGTTTTCAGGTATATTCCTGGTAGAACTGACTTATGAGAAATCATGGCCAAAGCATGGGAAATCATGAGCTCTCATATGTGAGCCCATGACAATTATTATGATTTCCAAGTAAGACTATGAAAATTCTCATATGTGAGCCCATGACAATTATTATGATTTCCAAGTAAGACTATGAAAATTCTCATGAATTCTCTCATAAGAACTCATGAGTACCAACGGAAAATCATGGGCTCCCATGAAAAATCAAGGAAGCTCATAGGAATTCATGGGTTCATCATGGGTTTCATATTGGGTTTCAATGAAAATTGGGCGGTTTTCATCCGCTAGCGACGCCATGGTGCATGCTTGAACCACTCGGCTATGGCTCGTGGTGTCATCGCATCCAAGAGAAGATGATTTTCTCAGCCGTATCAGCAGGGTACATTGAGTTGAAATATGGAATTTTCTTGGACCTGCCTCTTTTCCTCATTTGTATTTAATAAAATTTCCAATTCATCGATTATTTCCACCAGATGATCAAAATACTACACAATTCGATTGAGTGTACATATCTGTTATACAAGGAAACACTCTAGCTGTTCTGTAGATTTTTTTTTCTCAACCGGTTAAATCTCAACTGAAGAGGTGAACTCTCTCTGAATTAACCCTCTCGTTTCTTACCTACTTAGCCCTCTACTGCACCTTGTGACTAATAAGTCACAAACCACTTTTTTGTGATTTTAAATTTAAAATTGGTGCCAGATCGTTGTGGGTCATTGTAACTTATTAGTCAAAAATATTGCGGACTTGAAAAAAAAAATACGCGGTGGGGGTATAGAGGCTGCCAACAAAATTTTGTCCATTTTGAAAAGTAGCAAATCCAAGGCGGGAGCAACGAACTAGAATCTAGTTCGTTGGGCGGGAGGTACTAACATTCGGACTTAGTTTTAGGTTGGTAAAAATGGCTTTCTGCCCTGTAAGAAAATGTTTTATGATTATTTAGATGTTTTACTGTGTAAATCTCATTAGCAGAAAGAATAATCACACTTTTTCCTTTTTTTATCATCAAAATATGATTGCTACTAATTAGTGACAATCCTTTCGGGGGTAGGAATGTAGGGTTAGGAGTGTCGAATCGAAAAACGGCCAAAGACGTCTTTTTGAATGCCAAGACCTGTAACATATATATATATATTTTTTTTTTTACGAATTTGGAAGACCTTCAGAAAATGGGTAAAGTAGAGGGTTAGTATGAAAAATATAGTGTGGGATTATTGGACAATTTTTTTATAGAGGGCGTTCTATAAACACGGTCTAAAGGGAGTTCGAAAAACTTGATACGCTCATGAAACTTCGTGAGAAAGTAGCATTCGGTTCACTGGTGAAGGTCTATTTTTTTGGAAAAATACTTTTTTTTAACTCATCAATGAAAAGTTTAAAAAAAAATGTGCATATATTTTGATGATTTTATGGAAATTCCACCGAATTACACGAAATAGTTTTCGTGCAGTATAAAGTCATGAAAAGAATTGAACTTTGTAATATTTTAATCAACAAGTGAGATCTCATTGGTTGATTGAAGCATGCCACTAAATTTAGACAAAACGGGATCTCTAAATTTTAAGGGTAGTTTTTCACTTAAATTTAAAATTATAAACAATAAATAGCATGATAATCAATACCGAGAATTTCACACCTTCAGAGTTACACTTCATGGTCCTTGCGAGAAAGTATCAACATCAACAACTTTTTTAAAGTCTATTATGTCTATTAAGTTTATTATGTCTACTAAACAGCCAGGAAACACTAGCACAACGAAAGGTGCTCTATTCCTCTTTATTCTTCCTTTCAAGACGTACAAGCGGGGGCAAAGATACCTGACCAGAATATGCAATACACAACACACTTAATACATGTGTTGAATGGTATCCTGTGCATTGCGAATATGGCATACCCTGACCAGATATCTTTGTCCCCGCTAATACGTTAGCCGATGATAGACAAGGGGAACAAACCCCATCCGTCTATCCTTTTCCTACTTAGCCATTCATAGGGAAAATGTGAGAGATGGGAGAGAAACATCGATGTTTCAATCTACTGTGCGCATGCGCGGAGACGCACAAGCGCAGCTACCAAATTACTCAATTTTCGGCAAACATTTACCTACGCATGCATTGCCACGGCCTACGGTGGTCGCACCGGTCTCATCAAGCCTGCGTAGTAATTTCCTTTTTTTCGATGTGCGAGAATAAGAAAAAGTGAAAAAAGAATAATATAGAATAGAAAGAGACGGAGAGAGGTAGAGGAGGAGGGTTGAAGGAGAGAGAGAGAGAGAGAGAGAGAGAGAGAGAGAGAGAGAGAGAGAGAGAGAGAGAGAGAGAGAGAGAGAGAGAGAGAGGTATACAAAAACTACAGACTCGTGGCATCAACTATTTTCTTTCTTATTCCTGAAATTGCCTGCGACTCCACTTGACTCGTACACGACGTCTCCACCGCCTACACCAATGATATAGTGAAAGGACATGAAAGATTTGTTACGTTGGAAGGATTGTGGAGACGATGAGGGTGGTGGTAGGGAAGGAAGGAAGAAGGGGAGAAGGAGAGAGGGGAAGAGAGGAGTTGGTATCAGATTCTTTTTGAGAACCAAAGCTTTCCGCTCGAATGGACTGCGTTGGCGTTTATCAGAGGGTTATTCTCTAGGTCTCATGAAAGCGAAAATGGTTAGAATTAGAGTATTAGAGAATCTATGCCCGTTGAATTGCCGGATGGTCAAGGCAGACCAAAGAAAAGTAGACCTACGACCTTGGTTCAAAGATTAAATGCTTAACCCTCGTGAGTCCTAAGGGGGTCCAAAATATCCCCTTGATCATTTTTATTTTGCACAAAACTCACTTTATTTTTAAAATTAAATTTTGTGATTTCATGACATGATATTTATTGTGTGGCTGACATTCATGCCAATTTTCACGGGTTTTTGAACAGCGATTGTAGAATTTACTGGGCGTTTTGTGCTTTTATTGGGCTTTAAGGGTTTCTGTTAAGGTTATGGATAGAAACCTGCTCCAATAAATGATTATTAGGAAATTTTGTATCTTTTCGGATCAGTAGTTCAATTTTTCGTATTTTATCGGCGAAAGTAGAAAAAATATTAAAACTGAAAAATCAAACGTGACTTGAACGATTGGATATGAAAGAATACGAAAATAGTTGAAGGAATAAAGCATTCCAACTTCCCTTGAGATTGATTTAATGAAAAGAGACTTGAACGATGGGATATGAAATAATGGAGACATAGTTGAAAGAATGAAACTTTTCAACTCTCCTCTTCGAGATTGAATTTAATCAAAACAGACCTTAACGATTGGATATGAAAGAATATGGCAATACTTAAAGGAATGAAACATTACAACTTCCCTTCAGATTAATTTTAATCTAAAGTGACTTGAACGATTGGATATGAATAAATATGGAAATAGTTGAAGGGATGGAACATCCCAACTTCTCTTGAGATTGATTTTAATCAAAAGTGACTTGAACGATTGGATATGAAAGAATTTGGACGAAATTGAAAGAACGAAACATCCCAATTGCCATTAAGATTGATTCAATCAAAAGAGATTCGAATGATTGGTTATAAAAGGATACGGGAATAGTTGAAAGAATGAAACATTTTAACTTTCAACTAAGTGGAGGAATAATGTGACGTAGCCAGAGTGCACAGTATACCACAGCACAGCGTTGATGGGACGATTTTTCGAATTCATTCAATGATTTTTTCAACAGGCACCTGTGTTCCATGGTCAGAGTCTGTGCCCGATGTACCCGATGGCCCAGTGTCCAAGTGCCCAAAATTAGAATTTTCCACCGCATTTTCCAGGCAAGGAGTTTTCTCTCCGGAACGCAAGATGCCCGTCGGTCCGCTAGCAGTAAGATGGAGGTCCGCAGTTAGACCGGACCGAGGGCCAGCCGTGCGGGCACAGTTCACAGCAAGAGACATTTGTTCTAAACCAAATACGCCGTGCACCATGCGGACGCTTTACCCCTCTCGAATCAACTGCCTTCGCACGATGAATCAAAACTACGACATCCCTGGACATGAAATTATTTCGCCTAAAAACTTCAAAAAAAAAAAAAATCCAAATTGAATCTGGATGAGTATGGTTCAAGTCCGCGGCAAATCAAGAAACTCTCAAGGAATAATTTTGAATGGGCAGTTGCAAGGTATTAATGTTGGTGTTTTTAAGCAGTAAGGATATGAAAGTAATCGGCAAGGTGAATTCAAGGATACCTTTGACTTCTGACTAGGTTTCATAGTTCCGGAGGTACAATTTGAGCACAAAATGCATTGTCTTCAAATTTCGCGTTGTGACGTCACACACGATATTATGCAACTTTACACAAGTGCATCTCCTAAACCAGGACTCTTAAAAAAATACCAAAGGCAATCTTGTTCTCAACTCATCAAGTACTTTCTATTTAAAGAACTCCAAATTTCAGACCCTTGAGTCTGTCCAATTGTACTTATGACCTTTAAAATAAAGCCCTCTAATCGAAACCACCCTTGATAATTTTGTCTATCATTTCCAAAGAGTTTTCGATTATTTAAAACATACTTTCAAGAGGCGATTATGTACGTTTAAATGCCACACTGATTATGTTGACACTTAAATACCAGAAAACAGCAGAATTTTTTAAAACTAGTCAAGAAATAGAGGCATGTTCTTTTGAAAATCATAGTACTATATGTCATGAATTTGTAAAATTCAAAAATGCATTGAACCGTATTTATTTTTTGTCGTTTTTTTTTTTTTTTTTTTTTAGGGAACCAAAGCTATGAGTTCGCTGCTGTACAGTGTACATTGTACATTGATTGAATAAAACGGTATATTTTTGATCTCTTGTGCGTCGCGAGGAACACCAATCTCCGCGGTTCACAGTTGCCGATATAAATGATCTGTGTTTCTCCAAACACAAAATACACTTACACAGCACCCATAGCGCACACACGCTCAATAACAAAGACGACCGAGCGAGCAGAGTATCACGGGTAAGTACCGGAGAGTAGCAAGCGTCAAATATCAAAGTATCAAACACTCGCGGGCCATTATTTCAGTTCATCTTCCGCAGATCGAGTCGATTCCAGGGGCGATCAATTTTTGGTCTCGCCACGGTTGACAGATTGTTTCGGAGAAGAAAAAAAAAGTTATGATTTTATTTTAAATTGAAATAATGTAAAATTGATAGAGCACTCTCAACTTGATAGAAGACTGCCTCCAGCAACACTCGAGGCCATTTCCAAACAAAAAGGTCCATTTATCAAAATGGTCTGGTTTCAGACAAAATAAAGAAGATAGAAAACAAACCACCTACGACTTGCCTCAGGGGCGCCATTTCAGATTTTCGATGGGGGGGCAAGGCCCTCAAAAATGTTGTATGACCTTTTTCTTTCTTTCTTTATTTGGCCGGGCATCTTAAAAAAGTTCAAGTGCCCTCTGACTTGATTGAGAGGGGGAAGGCCCTCCAAAAATTTGGACGACCTTTTTTTTTTTTGCCGTGCATTTTCAAAAAAGTCTCTCTGACTTGTTTTTTCGGCACCATTGAAAATCCTTGGGGGGATTGCTCCCCTGCCCTCCCCCAAATGGCACCACTGACTTGACTTAAAAATACAGGTGTTCGCCGTACGTACGGGACAATGTTGGAAAACAAGCAAAAAAAATTGTTGAGGACGCTTGGCTCAAATCGCTGCCATGTTTAACTCGAAAATTTAAATTATAAAAAATAATTTTAAAATGTGAAGAGAGCCACTATAACTCCTGCACACTGTAACCACAACAGAAATAAATAAACCTACACCTTAAGCAAATCCTATTTTCTAAAACCTTTTTTATTTCTGTGTTAAACTAGTGGTTCTCTCCTCATTTGAAATAGTTTTTTTATGATTTATGTATTTTCAAATTTTTGAGCGGATAATCGATGCGATTTGAGCCAAAACATCCTCATCAAATTCTTGTGTGTGTTTTCTTACATTTTTCTCAACACCTGTTTCTTTTCTGTTTATACAAAATTATATATTAATTCGATTAAACTGCTGATTTATCGGAAGAAGAGCTTACCCGCTATTTTTTGCGTACTTGTTCTAGGACGTGAATATAGGCCATGTTCATAACCTTTATAGGATCAAAATCAGTGGTAGGACGATGAATTTGTCTAAAACCTCAATCATTCAGAAGAATTCATCGTTTACGGGAATAAGCAATATCATTTTTTATCAAATGAATCTATGAAGTATTCACTTCAAAGACATTGATGTTTGAAAAGACTTTAAAACTTTAATGTTTTTCAAATTAAAGTTAAGCGCTCAAAACGGATTTTATTTTTTCTTCTTCGTTTTATGAGTTTTCTTCCACAAACCTAGCTGACAGTTAATTTATTTAACAAGGTATGTATGATAAATAATTTGTACAAAAGATTACTATCATCAACAAATACAAGGACAATTTCTCATTATGGGGAGGGGGGGGGGGGGGTTCAAAATTTAATTGAAAGATGCCCGTCATGATTTAAAAACGGCCAAAATTGCTCAAAATTTAGAGCTTAATCTGATGAAATCGACCGGCCTATGGTTCGAATAAATCGATTTATACCAGTCAAGAGACGTTCTTTCCTACAGTTGATAAAACGTATACTCATCAAACCACATCGCACACCACACAACATCGGCTCACAGTGGTACAAAAAACGGTTTTTTTCTTGAAGTGTATAACTTGAATTTTTGGGTGTTGATATTTTTCACATAAAACATGTAATCTGACACATTCTGAGCTAAGAAACGAATTTACGCACTCATTATTTCGGTTTAATTGATATTTATTTTTCATATTGCCGATTTTCTTCTTTTTTCACAGAGCTGCTGCTTTTTGTATATTTATTGACATTTTTCAACTCACCACAAGAAAGATGAAGAACAGGTATGGACAACACTCTGAAGTCGGTTCTGATTGGTTCGCCAAAAAAACGACTGCGACGCCATTTTTACTACCGCGAAATTCAAACTGAGAATTTGCATGGCAGTGGAGGGCGGTGACCTTAACTTAACCTCCATCAAAAATTGTCGATCAGCAATCTCTAATTCGAATTATTCTCCCTAACTGAGAGATGAAAAGACACAATCGCTAAATTCACAATTATACATAGTCACCTTTAAAAGCTCCAATAACTTTAGAAAACTGAATGAGTTGATAAACCGAGATGGTGGCGAAGTCGGCTTTCAGAGGTGGCCACGCCCCGTAGCCGAGTGTTGTCCATACCTTTTCTTCATCTACCTTGAATTCACCGGTGACTCCGCGGCACCACTTAACCAAAAGATCGCCCAGTCCATCTCAAAGGATACATATGACTGTAATTCCCAGATATATTCTGATCTGTAATTCCATGTTAGAATGCATTATACAGATTTCGTGCATTACAGTCATATATTGAACTGGACTTCTGATTTTTAGAAAAATCTTTTATTTAAAAACAAGGAAACACGTTTTCTTGTGACAGCTTTCCTTGCGCGAAGTAAAGTTCTATTGCATGCTAGAGAATCACTGTCATAACAAGGAATCTTTTACTTGTAGCAGCAGACATTTTCCTTGGGTGAAAGGAATTCCCCCTTAGTCAATATTTCACTGCGAACACAAACGAAATACATCTTGGATTGGAAAAATGAATTGTCTCAGTGCATCCGGTGGAGTTATTAATGAATTGAAAAATTCCGTTATAAATATACTTACATAGAGTATGTTCATTGTTCATGATATGATGTCCGGATGATTCCAAATTTCAAACCCTTGAGCGACTCCTCTTCGTAAAATGAGCAGATATTTCACACTCAACCTGACAATTCATTGTTACTTGCTCGCGCGAGAGAGTTTTTCTTTTCTCTCTCTCTCTCTCTCTCTCTCTCTCTCTCTCTCTCTCTCTCTCTCTCTCTCTCTCTCTCTCTCTCTTTCTCATGCACCCTCTCTTTCTCTATCCGTCTATCTCCTACTCCTTCTCTTCTGTTTCCCATTGTGTATTACCATTGATTCAATTTTCTGCATTCCACATACCAAGCAGCACTTACTTCACCCGGCTCTCTTACTCGGCACGGTAAGTGACGTTCATTTCCACCGTGTGCTCCCCAAATTTTTTAAATACTCGGCCCAGGCAACTCGAGTTTTGATTGTTTGCAATCGCCTACGAACAATGAAAGAGATAGAAAGAGAGAAAGAGAGAGAGAGAGAGAGAGAGAGAGAGAGAGAGAGAGAGAGAGAGAGAGAGAGAAAGAGAGTGGGAAGGGGAGAGTGAGAGGATGAGAAAAAAAGACATCCTCAAAAAGAGTCAGTATTTAATTTTCGACCGCTTGGTCTTCGCGGTGCCGAATGGCAGACCATATCGCACACGATAGCCCATGCAGACAGATTTCTGGTTGAGATATGTGTTTATTCTAGAACTTTGTACGTATGTTCAATGGAATTTTTCAAATTATAGGTGGTTTAATCAGCAGGGCAAAAAACTACACCGTTCAGCTCAGTTTATGCCCGAAAATTCTCGCATCTGTAATATTGGTTAACAGACGTTTCATCCCGTTTTTTTCGTCCGCTTTTTTTCGTCCTCTGAAAATTGGTCCTTGATAATTCGTCCAATCAAATTTCGTCCTGTAGAACAATTGGTCTTTTTATTATTTTTGTCCTCAACTGTATCCATGAGTTTTTAGTCCAATTATTTTTTTGTCCAAAGTATGTCTTAGTTCCTGTAATTTTAGTTCAATTTTTTATGTCCCTAAAAAAAGTTGGTTTCGTCCAATGCTCATTTTCGTTAGTTTACAGGTGAGATAAAATGAAGAAGTAGAACTCCACCAAAAGCAAATTAATATTGTATTATTACTAAGTGTTTTATTAATTTATCTTTTGAGAAAATGCAATGCCTAGAAAAAAAAGAGAAAAGAAAGTTTTTATTGAGCTTCATCGCGATATAGCAACATATAGGATCTACTTTCGACAGAAGCTTTCCTTCAGAAGAGTTTTCTCAGAAATTTAATAGACTTTTAAGGTAAACCAACACGGTTAACTTGATTTATATTTTTTCGTGGCGATGCGTGCCATCTGGCATCTGGCAACGGTTGCATTTAATCCATTTAAACTCATGTAAATTTTAACTCATGTAAACTCTATTTTATAATTATGGTAGAATCCAATTGAGTACGTTCTCTGGTATTGAAATAAAGACTCACAAAGTTTACCTGTAAATCAGCGAAAATGAACATAAATTTGTATTGGGCGAACCAAACTTTTTTTTGAGGACAAAGAACATTGGACTAAAATCACTAAAGACATACTCTGGACCTAAAAATAATTGGACTAAAAACTCATGGACATTACAGTCGAGGACAAAAATATTGAGTCGACCAATTGTGCTACGGGACGAAAATTGAAAGGACAAATTATCAAGGACAAAATGTCGTGGACGAAAAAGAATGGACGAAAAAAAAAGTGGCCGAAAAAAACAGGACGAAAGTCTTGTAACCGTAATATTATCTCAGTTGGTTTTAAACGCCTCCTCAAATTGTCAAACTTTCCACAAGTTATTTATTTATTTAGTTATCCATTTATTCATTTATTTTGTTCAATGACGGAAAGTTCAACAGTTGAGAGTAGATTATAAAACCGAGCTTATATGTGCAGTTACAGTCATACATAGAACTGAATTGTGCAATATTTTAGTCGACCGGTAGAATAATTGGTGATTATGAAAGTCTCAGTAAATTTTAAAGTCAAATACTCTCATCAGTTACCTGGAAAGATTCCAAATTAGAGCATATTCGAGGGTCATAGTAACACTTCAGAGCAGGACTGAGTGATCTTTTTTGCCAACCAGTAGAAAAACCGAAGGATTAAAAAATAATTTTAAAATTCGTACAATGGTAGCTTAAAGCGCAGAATAATACAATCAGAGCGGGGACTTAGGATCATCTCTAAACGTTTTAACTGCGAGTATCTTCGGGTCCATTATGTTGCAAAGTGACAATTTCTGAAAAAAATTGGCGACCGGACGGGTTTTGATTGGCTGTACACGACCCCTGATTATAATTACACATAACCTCGAAAATCATGGCCATGCACCATTTTGAGAAGTGAACAGGCATGATTGCCAGCAAAGAGTAAACAAGAGTCGCAATTGAATGGAAGGCCTGCGTGGTCAACGTGGATAAGGGATCGGAACGCGGGCTGGCCTTTGATTGGCTGCAACGGGTGGAGCAAAAATGACTCGGGTTATAGGGAAAATTAGTCGGGATTTTCGTTCCGGGGCGTTTATCTCGAAACCTAAGCAAAATCGAATCTAAACAATTTATACGAGTCGATTCAGCAGATTTTTCCGAACAATTTGATAGGTCATAAGTGCCACTTTATTGCAAATTCGAAAAGACTGTTTCAGTTTAAAAGTACGCACAATAGTGAGTTACTCAAACACTGCTCATACACACGCCAAGCATGTAATCACACTATTGTGTGTACTTTTAAACTGACACAGTCCTTTCGAATTTGCAATAAAGAAGCACTTATGACCTATCAAATTGTTTGGAAAAATCTGCTGAATCGACTCGTATAAATTGTTTAGATTCGATTTTGCTTAGGTTTCGAGATAAACGCCCCGGAACGAAAATCCCGAGTAATTTTCCCTATACCCCGAGTCATTTTTGCTCCACCAGTTGCAGCCAATCAGAGGCCAGCCCGCGTTCCGATCCCTTATCTACGTTGACCACGCAGGCCTTCCATTCAATTGCGACTCTTGTTTACTCTTTGATTGTCAGTTTTCGCCGGTAAATTTCAAATCGTGTTTCCATTGGCTCATATGAAAGTATATCCGTTACAAAAGCGCACCCAGCGACCCCAGCGGGATGACCCGGAACTTAAGGGCTCACCGGAGGCACTAGAGGCCTTCAGTTAGAGCCTCCAGTTTACACTTGGTTTGCAAAATATAACATTGAAAAAAAAAAGATAGAGGAACAGAGTGAGAAAAAAAATCATTGCAACGTGAGGGTTTATTGCTCCGTTATCTGAAATACAAGTCACAAATATGCATTTCATATGGTAAGGAAGTATTATTTTTAGGCGGTCAAAAAAAGAAAGTCACCTATTTTTTTCCGCGGGAATAAAACAGAATTTAATACGCATCTTGAAAATACTCTATATATTAAAGGAATTTAAGTGAATGGCCCCTGAACCCCCTTTTAGCTTTATAGGGGGTTAAAGATATCCTCATAGACACCCTAGTCTTCGATTCAACTGTAGGAGGCCCCCTTAAAGTTCAAGGGGGGGGGTAACGTTTTCTGGTATGCTGCCGTTCCGTTCTAATGGGTCTGTTGCAAACTTTTGCTACAACGATTGAGAGTGTTTAATCTAATATAACATCGCCTGAAAAGTCCATTGGCGGCATCAGAGAGTCATAAAATGCAATAATAAACTCACAAGAGGCGTTTAATGAAATCCAAGACGGCTGAGTGTTAAAGATTTAAGCAGATTAAACTGTAATTATGATCTGGCAACCATGACAACAATAAAACTTTTCAATACATCTACAAACATATGATTGATACTTTAACAGCCCCCCTCAATCATATTCCCAAAATGGCATCTCTGAACTTTTTGAATTTTGAAAAAGGTAAGCCCTTGGTTAAAATGTCTGCGAGCTGGTGTTCACTGCTGATGTACTCAATTTGTAAGATTTGATTTTGAGTGAGTTCTCGAACGAAGTGGAATCGAACATCTACATGCTTCATCCGCCTGTGGTCTTGAGGGTCCTTCGCTATATAGATGCACGATTGGTTGTCCTCATTTAGTTTAAAGGTGTTCACCTCGATGTTTAAGTCAGTCAGTAAGTTTTTCATCCAAAGTCCCTCGCAGGCACCATAACTGAGGGCAATGTATTCGGCTTCCGTGGATGATAAGCTTATTGTTGGCTGCTTTTTGGTGGTCCAACTCACGCAGTTGTCTAGAATTTTGAATAAATATCCTGATGTCGAGTGCCTATCATTCGCATCACTAGCCCAATCGGCATCGACAAATCCAACCAGAGCATCGCCGTTTAAGTTTCTTCGGAAAGTCAGTTCAAAATCCGAAGTTGATTTCAGGTACTGTAAAACTCGCTTCAGATATTTCCAATGATGATCAGTTGCACAACTTGCAAAGCGGCTAAGATAATTCAGGCTGAAACTGATATCTGGTCGAGTCCCGAGCATGATGTACATGAGTGATCCTAGTAGCTCCCTGTATGGTTTAGTGGTCAGTTTTTCTTCTTTTCCTCTTTCGAGATTCAATTTCGGCTCGATTGGAGTGGAAACAGAATTGCAATTTTCCATGTCAAATTTTTTGAGAATAGTTAGAATGTATTTTCTTTGATTGAAGGTTAAGATGTTTTCAGATTCATTTCGTTTTATTTGTATACCCAAGAAGTTCGAAAGCGGGCCTAAGTCAATCATTTGAAACGTTTCACTGAGACAATTTTTAAATTTTTGCACTTCATCCTTGCTATCCCCGATAATCAATATGTCATCGACGTATAGAAGTAAATATAACTTAGAATTTCCAGAGCATCGTGAGTACAGGCAGTAGTCATTTTTTGATTGCTGAAATTTTTGCTTTTGCATAAACTGATGGAATCGTCGGTTCCATGCTCGAGGAGCCTGCTTCAGACCATACAAGCTCCTTTTTAATTTGCACACAAGCTGCGGTTTTGATGGATCTTCACAGCCTTCAGGTTGTTTCATGTACAGTTCTTCGTCTAAGAATCCATTTAAAAAGGCTGTCTTGACGTCCATTGACTCGACAATTAAGTTTGAATGATTTGCAATGGGTTCTAACAGTCGAAAGTTTCACAACTGGAGCAAAAATGTCTGTATAATCTTCATTCTTGATTTGACTATATCCTTTCGCGACGAGGCGAGCTTTAAATTTTGAGGGATTACCAGATTCATCCGTTTTAATTTGAAAAACCCATTTGTTACCAATTACATTTTTATCCTTTGGAGGCTTTACAAGTTCCCAAGTCTCGTTTGTTTTCAAGGATTCAAGTTCACTCTCAATGGCTTGAGTCCACTCGTCCTTTTGAGGTGACCTCATTGCCTCTTGAAAAGTTGAAGGGGTATCAAGGGTTGAATCACCAAGCAATGCTAGCGCGCCAAACTCATAATCGTTGTGCCAGGCTGGCTTTTGCTTGATCCGGTCTGACCGTTTTGGCAACACTTTTTCATTTCCTTCTTCTTCTTGTTCTGCACTTTCATCATTTACTTCTTTTGGTTTTTCAACATCTTCACTGGTTTTCTTTAAAAGATCGGTTTCACCATTCTGTTCACCACGATCGGGTTCAATTTCAACTGTGGATGGTAGAAATTCGTCTTTCACTGATTCCTCATTGAATATCACATCTCGGGCAAGAATAAGTTTTTTCTTTTCAAGATCCCACAAACGATAGCCGTTAGTGGAGTAGCCCATCATGATGCACTTTCGAGTTTTTGAATCGAGCTTTGATCGTAACTGATCCGGGATATGAGCATATGCAATGCTTCCGAATACTCTTAATTTTGAAATGTCAGGTTTTTTACCATACCAAAGTTCCGCAGGTGTCAAATTTGAGTTAACGATGCTATTTGTAGGGCTTCTATTTATTAAATAAACGCAGGTTAAAACAGCCTCTCCCCAAAAAATTTTCTTCACTTTGGAGGTCAACATCAAACAACGAGCTTTTTCCAGAATAGTTCGGTTCATCCGTTCTGCCTTGCCATTTAATTCAGGTGTATAAGGAACGGTGTACTGAACGTTGATTCCCTTAATTTTGACGAAATTCTGAAAGTCATTACTTTTATATTCACCAGCGTTATCACACCTGATATTGATGATTTTCAAGTTGTGCAGTGTTGTTACTTTTGATTCGTAGTCTTGAAAACAGTTAAAAAATTCATCTTTTTGAGCGAGGAGGTAGATGATTGTGAAATGAGTGTAATCATCAATAAAGGTGAGGAGATACCTTTTATTGTTGTAAGTTTTTGGGCTGATGGGTCCGCAGATATCAGAATGCACTATTTCCAAAGATTTTGAAGTGGTACCTTTCATATTTGATTTGAAAGGTAACTTTGTTTGTTTTCCTGCAATGCAACCTTCACAGTTATTTTGAAAATCTTCACTGATGTCTGCCGCAGTCAAAGGAAGTCCAGATACCATATTTTTTGGACCATTTTTGTTAAACTAGTTTTTTTGATATGTCCTAGCCTTTTGTGCCACAGAGTTGTGAGATCTTCCTCTGCGACGCAAGACTCAACTTTTTCTGCGGGAATGATTAAGTTAAATTCGTAGAGTCTGTTCAATTTGGAAGCTGCGAAGACCAATTTGTTACCTTTAAAAATTTTGGCTTTACCATTGAAAAAAATAATTTTGTACCCTTTTTCTTCTATTTTTCGAACAGAGAATAAGTTTTGTCTCAGTTCAGGTACATAAAGGATTTTTTGAAAGATGACGCGTTGACCAGTGCTTGTAAATGCGGCAACATCGCCAGAGAATCTAGCGATTAAAGTCTGTCCCTTTTCACTGATAGCAATTTTGACGGGTTTCTCCAATTTATTGAATGTTTTGAAAATACTCCTATCATTTGTCATGTGTTCAGTGGCACCAGAGTCGAGAAACCACGTGACTGTTGAAGTCGGCTCGTCACTACTAGATAGAAAGACAAACTCGTCTTCCTCTTCATTTTCCTCCTCAACTTCACTAGTGTCACTTTCTCCATCGCAAATATTTACTTTTTCAACTCTCGAGTTTTCAAATTTCGAATTTTTCTTGAAATTTTTCTTTCTTTTTTCACAGTCTCTCCAGTAGTGGCCCTTACGACCACAGTAATTACAAGTGACACTTACTTTGTACTTGGTACCTGAAAAAGCTGTATCATTTAAGTCACTGGTCTGACAGTTTTTCAGTTCGTGATCTAATAGCTTACTTTTTACGAAATTGACAGTTAGTTTGCTGTCATCCAGCGTGTCTAAGGCAGTGCTGATGACATCATAACTAGGTGGTAGCGTTAGTAATAAGTGGCAAACAATGTCATTTTCAGACATATGAGCACCAGCCTCTCTGAGGTTCCTTATTAGTTTATCGAACTGGAGAAAGTGATTTTCTAATTTGTCATTTTCGTCAAGTTTGAAACTAAGCAGCTGTTTTCGACAATAAAGTTGAGTTTTTATGCCTTTCCGTTCAAAAACGTCTTCTAAGGTTTTAAAAATTTCAAAGGATGTTGCTTTATCTTTTATGTATTCCAAGCACTCATCACCAATACACTGTATAAGGGTGGACTTACATTTTTTTTCTTCTCTTTTAATAACGGGACTAACCAAATTTTCTGTACTGTTGACGGTGGCCAATAGTTCTTCCAACGGCTTCTCAATGCAACGTAAAAGATCTTTTTCATCCAGCAACACTTTAACGCGAAACTTCCAATCACTATAATTTTCTCCCTTAAAGATGGGAAATCTTCCTCTTTCACTTTCCATAGCTTCTGATTATCAGAATTGAGTTGAGGTTAAATTTTCACCGCACTAAACAAACCTCGTATCACGAATTGTTTTGGACGTATCATACATCCATATCCCGTATCAATTCAATCATATCAAGTATCATACTTGTTCCACACTCTTAAAAAAAACATTTTTGATTAGAAAATGCTTAAACATTTAAATTTTTACCCGAAAAATCGCGGCAGTGGCCCATAACCTGTTAAAGATTTAAGCAGATTAAACTGTAATTATGATCTGGCAACCATGACAAGAATAAAACTTTTCAATACATCTACAAACATATGATTGATACTTTAACACTGAGAAATATCAAACAATTTGTGTGCATGCACCACAAACATCCAAGGATGGCCTACTTTGACATTCTCAATGGAGGTAGACTGTAGAGGTTATAAGTTTGTTTACGTTGTGATTGGTAGTGATCGATATTGTGAGGTTGGCTATCCTTGGGTGTTCGTGGTGCATGCATACAAATTGCTCGATTTTTCTCCGCCATCTTGGATTTCATTAGACGCCTCTTGTGAGTTTATTATTGCATTTTATGACTTTCTGATGCCACCAATGGACTTTTCAGGTGATTTGACAGTAGATTAATCTCTGAATCGTTGTAGCAAAAGTTTGCAACACACCCATTGTGGTATTCTCAGGTACTAAAGCGATTCTACCTGTTCCAGGGTGCAGGTGTGTTGCTTGTTGCACAGTCTAAAAAGTCAAGTCCCGGTAGAGGTATCTGTGTCTCCAATAGAGCATCGACATACGCTTAATGTAAGCACATTTTAATCTCATCTGGTCGGTCCAACTTAACTCGGTAATGCAATTTAAGCGTGGCGATAACGGTTCGGGTTATTTGGTCGTTCGTCGTCTCATCATTATTCTATCTCTCGTTCTCTCTCTCTCTTTCTCTCTCTCTCTCTCTCTCTCTCTCTCTCTCTCTCTCTCTCTCCCTGCATCCTTTGCCTAATTCTATTTTATTCTTTCCTCCGCTTCGATTTCCTTTCGCCGAAGATTTGGACCTCCTATCATATACTCGTATATACTACAGACTCCCGCCCAATTCGTCTGTCATATAGCCGTAGCCAGGATATTGTCTATCTCTCTCTTAGCCCATTTAAACGCAGGTGTTAGAAAAGGATGGATATAGGGGCTATCACGTGACTTCAGCCCCTCTTTCTTTCCTTTTCTAACACATGCGTTTAAATGGACAAAAAGAGAGAAAGAAAATATCCTAGCTACGGCTATGCGTCGGATCAAAACCATCAAATCTCCTCCATTCACTTTTCTGTACAGGCCATATACTCCGATGTTGTACTCAATCCTATTCCTCTTATCTCTTTAAGTGCTTGTTTCTATATCTATATCTTTATTCATATTCATCGGTTAAGTTATGAGAAAATACCGTCAAACCGCAGCACATTGGAGTTTTGGACCAGAAATGTTGGCAAAAACTATTATAGGTGACCTTGAATCGTATAATAGTGATAACATCAACGGGTCCTACATTTGTATAGGGAAAGGGTCCTTGGTAAATTTATAAGCAAATGGGGTTGATTGCATGATTATAGAGTAAAAAGTAATCGTCAAACCTTTGGATGGTAATTACGTTTAGTTTTTACAGATTATTTTCGATAAATTGGAGGGTAATTTCGATTAGATTTTAATTCTTCTACAACCTATGTGATGGCTGGCACTGCCAAAATCAGCATTGGCGATTACCCTAAATTGATAAATTGATAAATTGATAAAGATTTATTTTCCGTCTTTAGACAAAAGCCAATAAGAAATCAAAAAAACACAAAAATGACAAAATGTTAAATTACTCAAATTACACATAAACTATACTAGACAAATTAAATAAACTAACGTAAAATTAACATGAAAATTAAAGACTGAAAATTCGGTACCTCCATAGGCGAGCCTGGTTGCCCCCACCTATTTACGAGTTATTCTTAAACCTCTATATTTGTTTGCAAAAACACTCTCCTCAGAGAAAATGAGCTGTAGAATCCGAAATTTTCATCAGTTTTCTTCCATACTTTACAGTTTTTTTTTTTTTTTTTTTTTTTTTTTTTTTTTTAAGCGTGCCGTATATATACGGTACGCTTTTTGTTTTCATTTTCATATCTAATATATAGGTTGCATGCTTTGCTTATGGCAAAACCTTGGCGGGAAAGGTTTGAAAAATTAAAAACGTGTTTTCTTAAAACTGGTTTCATTAATCGTTAATTTATTGCTGCAATCCAGGAGGTCTCGGCGTCTATTTTCTTAAAATTGTAAAAGTTTCGATATTCCTGTTAATTTCAATAAGTTATTAAGCGTCAAAGTCGAATTCCTTTGAACGAGAATTCCATACAGGTCCAGCAACCTAAGTTATTTGTGCCAACCTATGAGTCAAAATTCCAAGGCAGGAGGGGGGTGGAAACATCCTTCACAGAAACCCTCTTTGCCCCTCGCCTTTGGGCTCCACCGGTCTCAAGATTTCTTCACGGTTCATTAAGCGGAGAGATTTGTGAATGTGTGGGAGAGAGAGGGTGTTAGAGAGGCTTTGTGTCTCGGATCTCGGAGGGTCTGAGGACTCATAAAAGTGTCAAAACCTGTTTGACGACGGTATCGAAAAGAAGTGACGGCGAGGTATTGATGAAGAGCGGGGGGGGGGGTATAGAAAAGAGAGGGGCTCATTCATATCCTTAAGTAGACCTGTTTAGTGATGACGTCACCATCAAAATAGGTTTCAAACAAATGCTCTATCTCGCTCACTCTCGTTGATTTACCTAAAAGAAATCAGATCCAAATTTTCGAACGCATATTCATGCTAGTTAAAGAACAGTTTTCTCAAATTTTATTGCACCATTAGATTCCACGTACCTTAAAGTATCTTTTCACTGTAACATAATTCCTAAAAGATCACAAGCGAATTTACAATCACAGTTATACCGAAAGATGTTCTACGTTTTGTCCTCGTCCTACTCACGGTCTCTTATGGGAGTATCACCGCCATGACACTCAATCATTCCAACTTATCTTCGTATCGAAGCTATTGTTCGAGGTATAACACATGTCGTGATGGTGCTGATGAGCCTATATCCTAGAATTTTGTGCTCATAAGAAACTGTGAATGTGACAAGGACAAAACATAGGACTTTCTTCGATATAGCTGTGATTGTGCATTGATGCGCGATGTTTCAAAAAGTTTGTGGTAGCGAGTTCATATTTTATCACTGAGAAAAAAGTGGCTGTTAAAACTGTAAGAATAGAACCATACATGATTTCGCCTTATTTCAATCATGAGACCTATCGTTGCCATAGTCAGCGCGCTTGAATCTACACGAATCCCGATTGTCTTAATGGAATTTCGATTATTTCCATGGGAAAAAAGCGCGGGAATATATATCCTATCGGAAAATTCATTGAAACAATCGGAAATTTTTATAAGGGACGTGGAACCCAATGGTGTGATAAACACAACTGGTGCAAAGAACTTGTTGTTTACTAGCACTTATGTTTTTGAAAATGTGGATCGTGTTTCATATGGGAAAGTCCACGAGAGCGAGTGAGACGGAGCCTTTTTTTGGAACCAATTATTTTCATGACGTCACACTAAACAGGTCTTGGTCATTGGAAACATATGAAATTCTGGGGGATCGGCAAATTGAAAACCCCTTAATGAGCGTCTATGCAATCAAGGGATTTTTGAGCAAATTTTGGGCGTTTTGTTGAAAAAAAGGTTTTTAAAATCCAGAACAAAGGGAGGGGGTTAAAATTCGCATTAATAGCTCTAAAAAGTGAGAGGGGCTGTCGCGTGTCTTCCACCCCTGGACAGCCTCCTCCCTGCGGCTATGGAATTGACTCTGGAATAACTTATTAACCTATCCTAAAAAGTTTCTCGCGTGTACAGTATTTTTTACTGGAAGCCTCTTCAAATTTTGGAAATTATAGGTCCATATGAAACTTTGCTTTTCCAACACGAAAAATGATATCGACCCACGGCAGCAGAAAAAAAAATAATATTACAATGCGTTATAATGAATAATGGCTTCGTTTTAACTGTAAACTTTCGATACTTTTCAACAACATAAATGGGGGAGGGGGAATTAAAATCCACAAACGTCTTAAACTTCCACACCTACTAATCTATACCCCTAGAATGCTTGACGTGTAAAGGGCACCTGAAATGGTCAGTTCTGTATATTAAATGATTATTTTTTCATAAATTCGCAAGTGTTCCATTTATGTATATTACATATCTACATCTTGACAATCGCAGTAAGTGCTGACAGCACCTAAAACGGAAAAAAAGAAGAAAAAAAAACTGTTTATTATTTAAAATCACGGCTTTTCCGAAAATGACACTTTTTGACTTCAAAAGAACGCAACCTCATTTTTGATCCCTGAACAAGCCGTTTAAAAGGTGGAGGGATTTAGAAATATCTATTGTCTATATTTTATGTGGGTAAAAAAGATCGAGCCTTATCAAATAATTTTCTCTTTTCAGCTTTCAATGGGTTTGTTGCAAACTTTTGCTACAGCGCTATAGAGTTTTGATTTTTATGTAAAATCGCCTGAAAATTACATTGGCGGCATCAAATAGTCATAAAATCCATTATTAACCCAAAAAACGCATTATAAAAAAAGCCAAAATGGCAGTCGTAACGCCGAACAATCTCTGCACGCGCATACGACGAACATCAAAGACAGGCGATCCATTTTCCCCTTTTTCGTTGAAAGGGGGCGGAAAAGAAAATATCTCTACAGTCAAACTGTGATTTTAAAAATTTGCATGGTCAAGATGTTGTGTTCTGTGAAGGGCGGCGGGGAGCAAACTATCAAGAATATAGGGTGTTGCAAAACTTAAGTGCCAAACTTATGGAGTGTATTTTTGGGGTCAACATATACCTATATGAGGCTTTATTTTCCTACATGAATATGTGCTGCAAATGTTTCTCTTCTGAGCTAAAGCCCTCCAAAGTTTTGAAAACAAAAAACAAACACAAAAAAACAACGCCTTTGACTCATCTCCTTTTAGATACATCTGATATTTCTTTTTTTTATCATTTCTCACCAAAGAAGCTCAATTGGACAGCACTTGTCACAAAAGAACTGAGTGACATTTTTGATAAAATTGAGTTATTGATTGATAGACCTAGCAATACTGAATCTCGAAGCAACAAGTGCTTCTTCTAATAACAACTATTTCCCGTCAAAATTCCAGGTAAAAGTGAGCTGGTGACCCTCATTGAAGTCATTGTCCATATGATGGAATAAAATGAGAACTTGGTTCCTTTTTCTTAAACCTTAATCCGAGTTTCGTAAGGAACCAACTCCGACTTGGTTCCTTTTATAGAATTGGGAACGGATTTAAGTCCGGATTAACGGATTTTAAAATATCAACAGTGTAAACCAACTCTGCCGTTTGGTTTCTCTTAGAGATTCGGTTTTTGTGATTATGCCAAACAAAAAGAAGAAAGGAACCAAGTCACTTTAAACGCTAAAAATTAAGTAGGTACCTTTCCTGCATAGAAAATTCCACTTTTCCGGTGTTGAAATGCAAAAACATAACACGGTAGTTGTATGAAATCAAAACGTAAGTAATTCCGAGTTTTTTGTTTAAATGCTAGCTCTTCAACTTTGGACTCAATTTTCTCGAGATCAGCTCCATGTCATGTGGTTCCTCTTTGATGAATTATCATTGCTATCAAAAGCATTAAAGCTGTTCAGACTTTAGTGGCACGCTTTTCCAACACCTGCGGGTTGGAATTTTCCCTGCTTGTTTTTTTTTTTTTTTTTTTGTTTTTTAATTATATTCTGAGTTTTCTCAGACTCATCAATTAGAAACTTGGTTTTGATTCGGTTTTGAAATTTGTTGTATCATACATTTGAAGTAAATGTTGTCCCCTTTCAGCGGAATGAAACAATCCTTAATAAAATCAAAACATCGTCAGCAAAACTAAGAAAAGCAAACAAAATGATTTTCCCTTCATCATCATCAGCATTTTGTAATTTGACATCATACTTTCCAGTTTTGCTCAAAGAAAATATTACCAAACACTGGTTTTTTTGTTTTTTTGTTTTTTTGTTTTTTTTTTTTTTTTAGAAATTTTGGGATAGTGGTTTGAAGTGTGACCTGAGTTGGATTACTCAACTGAAACATATTGATGCATTTTTTACATAGCAGTGGCGGCTCGTGAAATTTGGCAACCGTGTCCTCCTCCTATTTAACCAATGTAAAACAATCGATTCTTCCGGAGGCTGCCAGCCTCCGCAAGAATCGATTATTTTACCTACGTTTAAATGGAAAACTTGCATGGTTGCCAAATATCACGAGCCGCCACAGTTACATAGTGAAGCATAAAAATTACATTTTTTTTTTTTTTTTTTTTTGCATGAGTTTCTTCCACCTTTGCCGGCTTTAATAGCCCAGTGTGCGCTGCTCTGCAATGTACTTACAGTCGCGTCATGTCATTTAAGCTCAGAATATGTATATCGCAAGCCACTGCGTCCCAGAACGAGCTCAAAGCGGGGACATAACGCAGTGGCTCTCAACGATTTAAGAATGAACGCCAGATCATTCGCGAAAGTACGTTTATTTTGAGAACCACTGACCATCTCAAAGCATCTAATCATAGGATCTATAACAAAATTAACAATACATTCATTGAGGAACGGAAAAAGCGCAAGTAGTATGTAGCTCCAAAAAAGTAAGCTCATCCTTCGCAGATAAACTGCGAAAATACAATGATAACCCATTTGCCACATTAGTGGACTCAATAGCGGTGCCTGGTCGAACCGATCTCTCTCTCTCTCCTCTCTCTCTCTCTCTCTTTCAATCACCTTTTTTGTTAACTCAATCGTTTTTTTCCTTTGTTTTTCTTCAATTTTTTTTCTTACTTTTTATATTTTTATATCTATTTTAGCTTTTATTTTTCTAGTTTTTCTTAGTTTTTTAGTTTTTCTGTACCATAAGTTTTTTTTTCACTATCGTAAATTAATCAATTTAGTTAATTAAGAGAGAAAGCGTTAAATGTATACATTCAATGTGGTCACATTCAAATGCACGAGGGTCGTTTCAAAAGTAAGTTTCTCTATTCAATATCGTGGCAAGCGAAATAGACAAAACGATCCTGCAAGAACGATTCAACGCTCACTACTTTCACGGCTCTAAGCGTTTCTACAGAATTCAAATCCGACCAAAATTATTAAAATAGCGTCCATTTTTCTGCGACCACCCACAGTTGCTGCGGGTTCAAAATTTTACTTAATTCGAGCTATAGTTAGAATATAGATGGAAACCGAGCCGTATCGAAAATGAAGAAAAAGAATGTGAAGAAATGGTTTTAATAACTCTTAATGTAGCATTTCACCTAATTTTTCGACGAACCCTCTACCAAAATTCGGACATTTTTTATAACGCCGCATCAGATTTATTGAGGCCTTTGCTAAAGAAGTCCTTACTTTCAATCCAAGAGTTGACTGCCATTTTGACTTCATCGTCGTCAGCAAAATTGTCGCCTGTCAGGCGTCAGCATCCATTCAATGGGACATTTTCCATCTACCCCAATCGTCCATAACTCTCCGGACCTTGCATCCAGTGATTACCATCTTTTCCGTGTCTCAAGACCGTTCTTAGAGGCAGAGCTGCCGTTTTGCGTATAATTAATGACATTTTTCATTCACCGATGATTCCACCGCTTGAGGAAAGATTGAAGATGAGAGTATTTCGTGCATTACAGTCATAAATTGAACTGAATTGTGTAATCTTTTCTCAACCGACGGAAATCATCGGTGAATAGAAAACGTCATTAGTTTTAAGCAAAACGGCAGCTCTGCTTGGTGGCAAAAGATTTGCCATCGACGACAAAATCAAAATGGGAGTCAAAGTAAAGGCTTCTTCAGCAAGAGCCTTAGCCATTAACTGCAGATGAGCCCAGATCTGGAACAGTTACTTTGAAGCCTTATCTAAAAGTAGGGGACTTGAGTTGTACTGTCGCTGCATGGTGGGTCACATGTGGAACAGATACTAAAACGAGTAAGAATTTTCGATTTTGTCCTAGAGCGCGCAGCACAGAATAGAGAACGTGCAGAGTGGTTGAAAATAGCTTACTGAAAATCTGATAGAGATTTTCCGATTTTCATTGTTATGTTTGGGAGTAACGCAGGGGTACCATATACAAAAAAGCAACTATTGAAACTTACTAACTTATTTTTTACTACTTTAATTTTTTTTTTTTAGCCTGAAAACTTTATTTTCAGTTGCATGGATACCTAAATGTGGGTAAGGCCATATTTGGAACAATTAATATTCAGGCTCTTTACCATTGAAATATAATGGAAAGAATTTTTTCACTATTTTTCCCTGTCTCAAGGATCAAAATTGCACTGAAAAAAAATTATTTTATTGAAAAAAAAAATCATGCAGTAAAGGGTTAAGAATCTGATGACAGCGCGATTTAAAAAATGTCCGAATAATGGTAGAGGATACGTTGAAAAACTGTCCTTCTCCAACGTATGCAGTAAAATTAAGCTAAGAGAGGGAAATACACGATCCTGGCACCGGCTTTGTGACTGACTACATCCGGTATTCGTTTAGCTAAACTCTCAATATTTTAGGACCATATTTTCACAGACTAGTTTTCTCCGCACACTTTGATGATGCGCTCGCAGAACCTAATAATCCATAGTTAGGTAAACAAACACGGCTTCCTATACAATCATCTCGAACATCAAAAAACCTCTGAATAAAGAAACAAAGAAGCGGCGCGGCGCACTATGGGCTGAGATTGTCAAAAAGTGGCCAAAATCGAAAGTAAATTTCTCATCAATATTTACCATTTATAAACTTCCAAAAAAATTAAAAATCCATCAAAGAAAACACTTTAAACAAGTAATTTTAACCAATATATATCCCTGTAAAGTTTTAAATTAAGCTTATAGTAAGCAAAAAACGATGGTTTTTTATTCATTTTTTCTTCACTGATTTTTGACCAATTTTTTTTTCAACCGAAGCCTACTGTGCGGTGCCTTCCATCTTTCGTACGATTTCGCGAGGAAAAGCGAAGAGGATATCCTTCCCATAAACCGCGATGTAAACACTGTAATTGAATTAAATTCTTACGAGCTAAACTCTCCTCACCTGAAGCATGAATACCCTTCACTCTGCGTTCAATCGATTGTAATACTATCGATTAATCGATGGTATAATCCTGAGAATTGGTGGATGCGAACACGACTATGCATAGATAGGTACACCGGTTTATCGCATAGAATTCCGCTTCTGTTCGTCGCTTATAGCATGAACCGGTATGGTAGGTGGTAATACTAGTTATTACGCTCTCGCCTTTTTTCCTCTGATCGCATCATCGCTATTATACTCAAGTAAATAAATCGATTTATCGATTGAACAAATAAATCACAAAATAAATCGATTTATCGATCGAACAAATAAATCACCGTTTCGATCAAAGATATAACAAGCAGGGTGCTCTCGACTAACAAATTCACGCTCACGCATAATATAATATGATCTGCCGTCGCATCCTCGATTATATCGATTAAATAGATCGATGAATTAATCAGACGATTGATGTATTTGAAATGTGCGATGAATCGATCCCTATATTTAATGATTAAATTCTATTCGTTGAATGGGGCAGTTGCATTCAATGGGTCTGGAGTGTTGTGTTTTTTATAAAAAAATTGAAAGTATTTGATGAGCTGAGAACAAAGATGCCTTTAGTTTCTAATTAAGTCCCATTGTTCTAGAGATGAGATTTTGGCCCGAAATGCATTGTTTTACTTGGGAATCCCGTGTAGTCACGTCAGTACACACACGATTTTTTACATCTTTACAATTGCATATCTCCAAAACCAGGGCATTTAGGAAAAAACCAAAGGCACCAGTGTAATCAGCTCATCAAGTATACTATCATTTTCTTTTTAAAAAACACACAATTTTAGACCCTTGCAACTGGTCCATGGTGAAATGGAAATCCTTGAATTATTATATTCGACTCAATGGGTCTGTTGCAAACTTTCGCTACTGCGCTATAGAGTGTGCAATCTAATGTAAAATCGCCTGAAAAGTCCAATGATGGCATCAGAAAGCAATGAAATGCAACAATAAACTCACAAAATGCGTTTAATGAAATCCAAGGTGGCGGCAAAATATCGAGCAATCTGTATGCATGCACCACGAACATCCAAGGATAGCCAACCTCACAATATCCATCACAACCAATCACAACGTAAATAAACACATAACCTCTACCTGCAGTGAGGTTGTCAAAGTTGGCAATCCTTGGATGATCACGGTGCACACATTCAGATTCCTCGATATTCTGCCGCCATCTTGGATTTCGATAAACGCCTCTTGTGAGTTATATATTGTATTTATTGACTTTATGATTCCACCAATAGACTTTTCAGGCGATTTTACATTGGAGTAAACACTTTTTATCGCTGTAGCAAAAGTTTGCAACAGACCCATTAAAATTCGATACATCGCTGCGATATTAGTGATATCGGTCGTTTTGTTGATTCTTGCTGTCATCTTAAGAGGGCTGATTATGACGAATGATCGTATCGTAATCTTATCAGGTAGCCATAGCCGTAGCCAGGATATTGGCTGTCTCTCTCTAAGCCCATTTAAACGCATGTGTTAGAAAAAGACAGAAACAGGGGCTGAAGTCACGTGACAGTCCCTATACCCATCCTTCTTTAACAAATGCGTTCAAATGCGCAAAGAGAGAGAAAGACAATATTCTGGCTACGGCTATGCATGCAGGTAGCTATCAACTGTGTGTTATTCCCATTCGTGTCTTATCTCTCGAGTTGGTATTCTTATAGAAAACCCTTGCATCTCTGCAGAAATTCATCGATGAACCCCAAAAAATCGAGCATGCATATCGTTGAGAATGAATGTGTTCTACATGTTATTGAAATTCCTCTTCGAAATGTACAAACACCATGAAAACATTCATAGTACGCACTTAATAGAGACATTCGATATAATTACAATACGATTCACCCATTGGCGGATCCAGCAACCTGACAACAATGTATCCCTCCCATTAGATTGCATGAAAAATAATCGATTGTCTACGGGGCTAAAGCCCTTCCAAGAATCGATTGTTTATCATACATTTAAATGGGAAGAGGATTTCTGGATCCGCCTGTGGATCCACCATAATTACCTCCCCCGCCCTTTTCTGAAACTTGGAATAGAGTATATACTAATGTGTGTTTTACATTACAGGGATGTGCTTTTGAATTTGACCAATAATCGACACGAGTGAGTGAAAAGTAAAAAAAAAATCGATGGACTCAAGAATGCCATGAATAAAATTCAAGCAGTCAGCTTTGGTGGTCTGGGTCTGGTGGTCAGCTCAACTGGCCACAAACCCAGAGGTCCCGGATTTGAGTTTCGGTCGAGGTTCAGTCAGAGCTGCCGATTTGCGTAGATTTAATGACATTTTGAAATTCACCAAAGAATCCACCGGTTGAGAAAAGATTACAGAGTTTAGTTCAGAGTATGACTGTAACGCACAAAAATACTCTGATCTGCAATCTTTTCTCAATGGGTGGAAACGCCGTTAATTAATTAAAATATACCGGTTGAGAAAAGATAAAATACGCTAGTATTTTCGAGCATTACAGACATACTCTGAACTAAACTCTGTAATCTTTTCTCAACCGGTGGAATCTCCGGTGAATTTCAAAATGTCATTAAATCTACGCAAATCGGCAGCTCTGGGTTCAGTGGTGGCTCGTGAAATTGGGCAACAATGCTTTTCCTCCATCTGATCCTATGTAAAACAATCGATTTAACTGTGAAGCAGCGCTTCACAAACATTCGATTGTTTTAGATTGAGTCAAATGGAGGAAAAGCATTGTTGCCGAACTGCACGAGCCGCCACTGCCGAGGTGACAAGATTTGACAGTCTCAGATCACGTCAGCTCCGAAAGACATTGGGATGTAACTCTATTCTCTTCCTTCTTTCTTCCATTTTCTCTACCTTAGTTCGTCTTCTAGGCCCTAGATGGTAAAAGGATACATTGAAACTATCGGAAAAATAATGAGTTGATAGATAGATAGAAAGATAAATAAATAAGTGGACATAGCAAATGACAGCACAGACTGCGATGAGATCCTTTATCGCCGGATCTGATCTTAGAAAAGTCATAAGTTGTCGTTGAAAAGATCGAGGACATTTTTGAAAGTATAGCGGAGTTTTCGATGAGTGTAAATTTTTTATCTGTCGGATTATCTCAAAGTCTTTGCGGTCTGAACCTGATAACCAGATGATAATCGTATACTTTCCTTTCATCTTCAGTTTCGCTTTATGTTTCGGTTGAAATTGATGGCTTAGCATCTATTTGACCAGGTTTTTATGGGACGTGCATGCTGCATTAGTGAAGGGCATTTTCCGGAAGAGGGTTCATGAAACAATTGGTGTGTTCTTCCTGAGAATTTTTAATGTGAGCAAATGTAGGTTTTTAACTGAAGAGCTATTCTGTTGTTTTTGTTTTTAGTATTTTGAGTGATCGTGTACATCAAATCAAACATTTTAAGACGATTTCTTATCACTCATCCCCAATCTTTAAACATTTATGGCCATTTTTCGAAAATCAATAACGATTCCAAAAAAAATGATGCTATAATTGAAAAATTTCCTTTTCGACTTTTCTTTCTTTGCCAATCAAATATGACAAATTGAACCAATACCATCCGAAATTCTCTCAAAACCACTTGCTGAATTATAGTTTCTACTCATAACGTAAAATGTATTCAGCCGAAAGCATGCAATTGTTGTCCAAGCAGCATCAAGAACGTCAAGTAGTCCCATGATTCAATTGAAAACTGACCGTTTTACACACAAAAAACTGGCGTAAGGGTCGTTTCAGTGCCAACCTCTCCCGTTGGGCTCAGTGTAGTTAATCATAAGTGTTTTGAAGTACTATGCAGTTGGGTACGGGCCAAAATCATTCGCAAGAATAGTAAAATTCATCAAAAACGTTAGTCGTTTAAATTACACGAAAAAATGACTTATTCAGTTCCATTTGAACAGCTTTGCCGGAAGGAACTGGTTTTAAACATAGAAAATTAATTATTAAATTATTTATTAATAAATGTATTCATTAATTTTTTAATTAATTTACTAGCTAATTAAGGTCGCTTCTTCTCCACAAAAAGAACACTTTAGATAATCGGTGAATGCAAGTAAAGTTCGAGAAGATTTCAGAAAGGAAAGGCGAAATGAATAGTAAAACTGATCGGCTTCCACACTTGGATGAAGTCGTCATTTGTCTTATCTTGCGCCTTCATTTTTTCGGTATATACCTCGACGTGACACGAAACGATTTAATGTTGCAGCACTCCAGAATGAAGGCGAAACATACTGCCAGCAAGACTGTCTTTAGGTTACTCCGATGGAATCATCAATAGCATCTGACCTTCTCAGTATACGTATAGTCGTATACTCGCTCATCCACTCTACGAACACCATGGAACCAGTTTCCGCAGTTGTTCTTGGACGACGCACTCTGATTATTTTGTACATCAGACTAAACAATTGATAAAAATAGAGTTTACAAACTGGGTATATAGTTATACGTTCTGCTCATGGGCGCCCGCAGCGGCGGGCAAGAGGGGGCACTCCCCCCCTCCCCCTGGAATTCAAAAAAGTCAAAATTTCGCGGTAAAAAATGAAAGGAAAGAAGGGAATGCATAATATTAATCAAAAAAGTAATAGTGAACAAACTTCATTATTTGTTTATTTTGTAATGTTAACTCATTTTTTGCAAGGAATAGTAGAATTAAACATTTTCCTTGATATCATTTTCGTCTGCTGTCCCTTTATCCATTATATCAAACACGTCAAAATTATTACTATTATTTGATACACCTACCATGGCTCAGTAATTGTACACAATTTGGATGAAAAAAAAATCCCTTTTCCCCTCCGGGGGCGGAGGGGCTCCTAGACCTTCCATTGAGGTTCAACAATTTGCCCCCCCCCCCCTTGGAAATTTTTCTGCGGGCGCCCATGGTTCTGCTGTTGAAGTGTTCCACAGGGTTGTGAGCCGGAGCCGTGGTAAGCGATCTGAATTTTATGTTCTTTTCGGCAGAAAACTGAGGGAATACTAAAATGAGTTACAATTTATCATTCAAATACTGAATCCAAAGGTTTTTGCCCCAACAGAACTTGATTTCAAAGATTCGGTTTCAAGTTATTGCGTTAGGAGCTCTTTAGGGAGCACTTTTTGGGAGCCGTGTTCCCTTAGAGCTCCCAACGCAATAACTCGAAACGATAAAAGGTGGATATGTCCACTAGAAAATGTCCAGCGTAGAAAATGTCTGATACTTTTATGTCCAATACAGAAATGTCCTTGAAAAAATGATCCAGCAACAAAATGTCCAAAAGTGTAAGATGTTTAATACCATTAATTCCCAATAACACAAAAAGTCCATTACTCGATACGTCCAATGACAAATAAAGTCCAAAACCTAAAATGTCCAACCAATAAAATTGAGTTGTTAACAAAAATGGACACTTCCTTTGGATATATTAATTGGCGTGTGACGACTGGTTCCAAACAAAGGCGGGATCAATGCATTTTTGATTTATCTTCGGAATAGTCATAGATACCAATCAATGGGTTTTAAAACTTTTAAGCCCATATTCGTAGTTTTTTTTTTTTTTTTTTTTGTTTTTTTTGTAAGCAAACCTGTTGGACATTATTCTTTGCTGCTCAATGCATGTCAAAATGTCGACTAATTGAGTTACTGGACAACGCAGGTTTGGACGTTTTTACCTATTAGACTTCACAGTTATGGACTTTTTTTTACTATTGGTAATTTTATTGCCATCAGGACATTTTTTCAGAGACGTTCCTGAATTAGACATATGATATCGGACATTTTCTTCACTGGACATTTTTTCTTGGAGTTATCCACCTACAACCCTTGGAACCCATGGGTACCCATGCCTTCCCATGGGAATGGTTATGCTTTTTTCCATAGGTACCCTTGACCCACACATAGGAACACATGGGAACCCGCCCTGGGAATTTTTTTGTGGTTTCTCATGTGTCACTTCTTATAGGGATTATTATTTTTCCATAAAAGTTTATGAAATTCCATGGGCTCATAGACTTTCATAAGATTTCCCGCATGTAAGTCCAAGTAGGTAATTCCATGAGATGCCCCTAGCCTAGAAGTGATTTCCTGCAAAATTTAGGACATTGAAGTTCATAGAACACTTTCTTTAAGGTTTCGGGAGGCCACTAACCTCCCATTTCTTTGGGGATTGTCATCCAGACGTCCATCAAGCACCCCGCCCTTAGAGGCACAAGTGTTGAAATTGCGGCGAGTTGCTACGACTAATAAAATTACTCTACCTTTCAATGGCCTAAATTTAAAATTGGATTATTACACGATCCGCCACTTGTGCTTTTACGAGGCTTCTCTCGTCTCAACTTTCGCAGTACCCTATACTTAAAGGGACTCTAGAAAGCAGGGCTGCCGTTTTGCGTAGAATCAATGCTCTTTTTCTATTCACCGATGATTCCACCGGTTGAGAAAAGATTACACAGTTCAGTTCAGTGTATGACTGCAATGCGCGAAAATACTTTTATCTGTAATCTTTCCTCAATCGGTGGAAACTCCGTTGATTAATTAAAATATCCGCATGTTTTTGCAAGTTATCGTCGACTCCACCGGTTGAGAAAAGAAAACAGATGCGAGTATTTTAGTTTGTTACAGTCATGCACTGAACTGAACTGTGTAATCTTTTCTCAACCGGTGGAATCATCGGTGAATTGAAAAATAGCATTGATTATACGCAAAACGGCAGCCCTGCTAGAAAGGTCGAGGAAAGTTTGAAAGGCAAAGAAGAGACGGTCGTCGGTCAACCTCATTATCGACGGCGTGAATGAGGGTAAACTTTAAAAGAGTGAGAGAGAGAGAGATAAAAAAGGAGAGAAAGGTGAGAGGGAGAAAGAAAAGAAGCGAGAAAGAGAGAGAGAGAGAGAGACATAAACAGATAGCAAGAAAGAAAGAGATTGAGTGACAGAGAGAGAGAGAGAGAGAGAGAGAGAGAGAGAGAGAGAGAGAGAGAGAGAGAGAGAGAGAGAGAGAGAGAGAGAGAGAGAGAGCGAGAGAGAGAGCGAGAGAGAGAGCGAGAGAGAGAGAGAAGGTGAGAAAAGGTGGAGAGAGAGAGAGAAAGAGAAGAAGAGAAAGAGTGAGAGAGAAATAAAAAGGAAAGAAAGGTGAGAGGGAGAAAGAAGAGAAGCGAGAAAGAGAGAGAGAGAGAGAGAGAGTGACAGAGAGAAAGAAAGATAGTGAGAGAGAGAGAAAGAGTGAGAAAAAAAAGAGAATGAGAGAGAAAGAGAGAGAGAGAGAGAGAGAGAGAGAGAGAAGAGGAGAAAGAGTGAGAGAGAGAGATGAGAAAAAAGTAGAATGTACGATACTTCTCGTCTTGAGTTACCTAAAATGGGACGCAGGAACTGTCGAAAGGTGAAATGGGAGTCAAAGAGAGAGAGAAAAAGAAATGTAGGCTCGGTGTATAAGGAATGGCGAGCGGGAGAGGATAATGGATGAAGACAGGTGTGTGAGTGCGCCAGACCAGGTGTGCTCAGGCCCTGCCGCGTCGAGAGTCCCGCCGCGCGTGAAAAGCTCGGATCATCCGCGCCGCAAAGCCGCGCCGTTGAGGCGCGTGAGGCGGCGGCAGCTCCAAGAAAGTTGCAAAGTTGCAAGTTGACCTTTTCTCGGGCAAACAGAAATGATGACTCTTCAAGTCTTCACTAGTCGCGACTTACTCTTCCCTCTTTCCAGGTATCCATAGGAGTATAACTATGCGTACAAGTAAGTATACAAGGTCAGTGGGTAATGGACATTGGTGCATTGTGGGTAAAAAAACTGCATCAGAGCGACCGATTGGAGGAGGATCTCTCGCTGATGTGCTGACGCCGCCAAATGGACGTGCTTGATGCTGACCCCGTGACGCACGGCGGCGCTGCTGCGTTATTCCGACAAGGAAAATTGACGTAACGATCAATTTATCAACGGAGGAATTCCGTCTGATTGGACCTGGTCTCCGCCGCACAGTAGAATCAGTGGTCGTTCGCGTGCATTGTGGCAACATTGGGTTCTCTCCATTTAAATCTACTTGAAATCAGTGGCGGCTCGTGCGATTTGGCAACAGTGTTTTTATCCCATTTAAATACATGGAAAACAATCGAAACTGGAGGAGGCTGCCAGCCTCCGCTTGAATCGATTTTTTACCTAAGTTTAAGTGGAAAAGATGCATGGTTGCCAAATCTCACGGGCCGCTACTGCTTGAAATAATCGATATTCAGGGGATCCACTGAATCACTGATCTTAACCCTTTGCACTCCAGTGTCGGGTCCGGCCCGACATTGAAAAAATGCCGATACTATCCACTGTTGGGCCGGACCCGACTGGACCCGGCATAAAGTTTGAGCTTTCTTAGCTCCACTGTCTGGTGTGGCCCGAATCATAAGAAGACTTAATTTGTCTTGTAATTCCATAAGATCATTATCATACAACACGTAGTTAGTTTATAAGCTCAAAAATAAAGTGCAATGAATAAAGGCATTTTTTCACTAATTATCTCAATTTAATGTGGAGTGCAGGTGGCCACTGTGGGAAAAGTAAGTGGAGTGCAAAGGGTTAAAATCGATACCTTTGTACAGGTTCAAATAGCAAAAAAAAAATGGTTGCCGAATAGCACGAGACGCCCCTGCAGTGTTGGATGACGCCGTTTCATAAGGTTTATGTCAGAGGAAATAATGATAAGAAGAAAGTTGGACTCTGTTGAGAGCCATGAGCGAAGTTATTGTCCTCTTATGTTTTTCCTCTACTGTTATTCCTGTTATTTATGTTGGATTCCTGTTGTTTAAACGGTATTACACCTAATTATCTTCTGATAATCAATCTCAATTTATAATTAATCTATTTGTGTGTGTGTAAGTTTTCTATTAATTTCCCGCGAATGACATCATATTCATTTCATCTCTACTAGAAGCATATGAAAAGATTTTCCAGCAGCTGGTATATCAAAATATAGAATTTCCCGGACATATATTTTTGAATAAAAATCATGATTACGAAGAATAAACAGCGCAGAGTAATTGAAAAATTTATAAAATCATTCATGAAATGAGTCAACTATTATGACTTTAGCATTAAAAGTGAGTATCAACTCTCCAACGTTTGTGACTGTGGCTGTTCGTGCAAATTGGCAACAATGTTTTCCCTCCATTTGACTCAATGTAAAATAATCGAATGCTGATGAAGCGCTGCTTTACTGTCAAATCGATTGTTTTACATGGAATCAATTAAAGGGAAAACATTCCTGCCAAAATTTCACGAGCCACCACTGGTTTTTAAAGGCAAAGCTAATAACAATAATTACGGTGGTAAATAACATGTGGTTCAATAATATATAGCAGAACAAAACAAACAATTTCAAAATCTCTTTCCGATTTACTGCATGTTTTTCGATTCGTAATTTTCACGAAAAACAGGGATTAGTATTCAATATTGGTGATGTTTGATGTTGAGATTTAGAGTCAAAAGAATTAAAATTCAGTGTAGGATGTTCTCAAATATACATACACTTAAAATACTCGTAGTTTTAGTTTAAAAAAAGAAACGAAGCCTTTTGAACTACCCTCTCCCAACTCCTAGTTTATACCATACACTGAAAAAAAGTACGGAAAAGTGTAGGTAAATATGAAACGCCGGAGAGATCCGGTTGTCACATACGGACTCCAATGACTCCATATTTGTCCGTAACGTCCGGGTCTTAGGTCCGTAGGTACTTTTTCACGCTAAAAAAAAAAAAGTCTGGTAGATTTTACCATCCGCATATCTGATATTGGAGTCTTCTATCTAGTCTGGTAAATTTTATCATAATATGTTAAATGCAACGTACCTTGCCGTGCAATGTTCCACAAGGTTATCTTAATTTACCAAAAGGTACGTTGCATTTACCATTTTGATGGTAAAATTTACCATACTTGATAGCAGGCTCCCAAATCAGCTATATGCGGATGGTAAAATCTACCAGTCTCTTTTTTTCGTGCAGTGTAATATGGTTAAATAGGTTGGACTCACAATTAAGTATACACTCATGATACAAGTACGATATTACTCGCAAATGAGTATACTTATGTTGGGTATTTTTTTTTTTTGCTATAGCAAAAGTTTGCAACAAGTCCATTGTGCGAGCATCAATTTTTTTTTTTTTTTTTTTTTGCACGCAGGAACTCCTCCGTGCACTTCTGCGCGTGTAATTTTCAGCGCAGAAGTGTTCACGCGCAGGCGTAGCCCTGACCATTGTTGCCATATCTACGGCCAATATATTTCCCATTAGATCGTATTTACAATATACGGATCTTAACCTGAAATATGGCAACAAAAGTCGCATTTTCAATTGCCGGCCCGACTTCACAACTCCTCCTCCCTAAACTCCGCGGCATTCGTCTGTTGGGTTGGCGATTTCCATAAAAAGCCCACGCTCACTCAGATAGTAAAGTTCTCCGATCGGAGATTCTAACGTAGATGGCCGGTTTTTATGGAATCCTTTTATTGGCCGGTCAGTTTACGGCTCGGCGGCGTTTGTTTAAGGAATCACCTTTTCAACTAAACTGATGACCAGGGAGAGGGGGGTTACCTAGTTATTTACTCTTTCCTTGCTTTTTACCACTCTCTCTAAATGGGGGTGTTCCAAAAACGGTTTCTTTTGAACGTGGGTCATCACATCTGCATGCTAGTGAACTGTTGCTTCGGGGATCACTACTGAGACTCTAAATCTTGCAGTGAGAAGAGAAGTGTTCAGAAGCCCCTTCATTTTGGGGTAATGCAGCACGCTGTACAGACGGTGAATCGTGGGACCAAGGGAGGAGGTCTGTACATTATAGTTTCAATTAGAGACCCTATATATGAAAGTTTCAATTAATTTAAACCCTTTGTGAGCTCAAGCTATTTGACCAACGAGTGATTTCAAGACAGGGTCTGAAAGATCCTAAGCGGGTTTAAACTCACTATTCTGTTAAATTATATATATATATATATAATAATATATATATATATATAATATATATATATATATATATATATATATATATATATATATATATATATATATATATATATATATATATATATATATATATATATATATATATATATATATATATATATATATATATATATATATATATATATATATATATATATATATATATATATATATATATAATGGAATTTATTTTCAATATGGCTAATTCAATACATAGTGGTTGAAATAAGAGCTAAATAGCCAGTTATTTTTTTGGTACTATTTTCACATAATTTATTCTTTCTTTAAAAAACACAGAAGAGAAAATAATAATAAATGAGTTTAGCAAACGTTTCGGCTTGAATCATAGCCATCTTCAGTGCAAATAAAAACAATAAACCCAAATTGGGAACCGACACAGCAAATCGAAAACCATAACAAAGCAGAAACTTAACTGACTAATATACAATAAACGACGCGAGACCCAAGAGGCCCGGTAAATCAAGAAACAAAACAATCAGTGTGCATACCTACACATGTTGCCAACTTTACATTGTTGCAATATTTATTATTAAAAAAAAAAAAAAAAAAAAAAAAAAAAAAAAAAAAAAAAAAAAAAAAAAAAACTTTATAATTAATTATCTATTTGATTTTTAATGAAAAACTGATCATACCTTGAACTAAGACCAGATGTATCAGTCCTAAAATTAATAGCAGTTTGACACTTTTTTATATGTACTGCTTCCAATACATGCCTAGCTTTCAAATTATTCTCTTTGGCTAAGACCTGAGGTTGTTCAAAATCAAAACATGACCCATGTCCTTCATATGTTGATGTAAGGCTGTTTGTTCCTTCTTATCATATTGTGAGATTTAATCCGTTCACTTAAATACCGTTTAGTTTGACCTATATACGATCCCTCACAATTTTTACAGTTTATTTTGTAGACAACAGAAGATTTCTTTTCGACAGGAGTTTTGCTTTTTAAATTCGTAAACAATTTTTTATTAGTAAACGTGTTTGCAAACACAGGCTGGATACCAATTTTTCCTAACGACCTTTTAAAATTTTCCGCTAGAACAGGCACATACGGTAATTTAACAACACTACGTAAATCAATTTTAGGTTTTTCGTGAAAAACCTAAAATTGATTTACGTAGTGTTGTTAAATTACCGTATGTGCCTGTTCTAGCGGAAAATTTTAAAAGGTCGTTAGGAAAAATTGGTATCCAGCCTGTGTTTGCAAACACGTTTACTAATAAAAAATTGTTTACGAATTTAAAAGCAAAACTCCTGTCGAAAAGAAATCTTCTGTTGTCTACAAAATAAACTGTAAAAATTGTGAGGGATCGTATATAGGTCAAACTAAACGGTATTTAAGTGAACGGATTAAATCTCACAAATATGATAAGAAGGAACAAACAGCCTTACATCAACATATGAAGGACATGGGTCATGTTTTTGATTTTGAACAACCTCAGGTCTTAGCCAAGAGAATAATTTGAAAGCTAGGCATGTATTGGAAGCAGTACATATAAAAAAGTGTCAAACTGCTATTAATTTTAGGACTGATACATCTGGTCTTAGTTCAAGGTATGATCAGTTTTTCATTAAAAATCAAATAGATAATTAATTATAAAGTTTTTTTTTTTTTTTTTTTTTTTTTTTTTTTTTTTTTTTTTTTTTTTTTTTAATAATAAATATTGCAACAATGTAAAGTTGGCAACATGTGTAGGTATGCACACTGATTGTTTTGTTTCTTGATTTACCGGGCCTCTTGGGTCTCGCGTCGTTTATTGTATATTAGTCAGTTAAGTTTCTGCTTTGTTATGGTTTTCGATTTGCTGTGTCGGTTCCCAATTTGGGTTTATTTTTTTTATTTGCACTGAAGATGGCTATGATTCAAGCCGAAACGTTTGCTAAACTCATTTATTATTATTTTTTCTTCTGTGTTTTTTAAAGAAAGAATAAATTATGTGAAAATAGTACCAAAAAAATAACTGGCTATTTAGCTCTTATTTCAACCACTATATATATATATATATATATATATATATATATATATATATATATATATATATATATATATATATATATATATATATATATATATATAATATAATACATAAAATGAAAAACGAACAGCCCAAGACACATAAATAATCACTGTTTAAAGAGTGGGAACAAGGCTAAAAAACATTAATAAAAACCAAACGTTTCGGCCGCAAACGCTGGCCTCCTTCAGTGGTGAATAATAAATAAACTGTAGGGAACACCCTACGAACACTTTCTCCCTCCATTTTTATCTGGGGGGGGGGGGGGGGTTGAAGGACCCCCAGACCCCGTTAAGAATTCTGGGGGAGACCCCCAGACCCCCCTCTAGTATTCTGGAGGAGACCCTCAGACCCCCTCTAGTATTCTGGGGGAGACCCCCAGACCCCCCTTCATAATTCTGGGGGGAGACCCCCAGACCCCCCCTTTAGAATTCTGGGAGAGACTCCTAGACTCCCATCAAATTTAAAATATTTTCACCTCTGGACATAATTCCGCCTTCAATTCGAAGTGTTTGCAATTTTGCAGAGAAGCTGTACGAATAGTTGCCTACTTCATCCTTTGAAGGATGAGTTTTGAACTGTGGATCTTCAAAAGAATTTTTTAGTTTGGTAGATTAAACCCCCCTTTAAAGATGTTCTTTGTTTGTAGATTGTGTACTCCAAATGTCAACAAAATTCATCCATCCATTTTCTTTATAAGTTTAATTTTCTTTGGATATTCTATTTTTTGGGTTTATTGATGGAACAGCTATTTTGCCTTTAAACAGTCTCAGACTTAAGAAGGGTTGTATATGTATTATAGTTTTACATTGAAAAGAAATCCCCTGCCTAGGTTGGTTGCAAACTTTTTGTTGCATTTTTCATCGAACATAATTGAGTCATAATTGAATTTCTTATTCGAAGTATTATGATTGTTTTTTTATTTGCTTGGTTTCAAAGATTTTTGCTCGATCGCACCTATATTGGCCCTTGAAACGGTCTTAAAGGTTTTTGATGATGACTGTATGATAGGAATATTTTAGTGGGTCAGTAACATAATATGTTTGTGCAAAGTTTCATCAAAATTCATCCCATGAATGATTGACTCCAAGTTTTCACATTAATTCCCCGCTTTAATTCATGTTTTTTGGGTCGAACAACCTATTTTGATTTTTAAACTCTCTTAAGTGTTGTATATTGTATCTGTAAGGAACACTTTCTTTTATAGACTAACTGTAGATTGTATTTGCCAGTTTTTATAAAAATTCATTGGACCAAACCTGAATTATCCCAATTAAAAGGATTATGTTTTTATTTGCTTATATTCCCATATTTTTTTCTCAATCCCATCTACATTGCCTCTTGAAAAGGTTTTATCAGTTGTGTATGGTGACTAAGAAAGGAAAATATCTTAGTATTTTGATAGTGGATTGTGTGTACAAAAGTTTTTATCAAAATTCATCGAGCCATAATTGGTTGACTCCAAAATTAAAGATTAATTTCTCTCGATAATTCCATTTTTTGGCTCGAGCGCACCGCTTTTGATTTTTCAAACAGTCTTAAGGGCTGTACATTGTAATGATAAGAAATTCTATATAAAGTAGAGTAAATGTAGGTAGGTAGATTGTTTGTGCCGGATTTAATTAAAATCAATTGGACCTAACCCGAATCATCTCAATAAGTAGGATTATGTTTTTATTTGCTTAATTGGTCTTATTTTTTCTCAATCGCACCTATATGGTCCCTTGAAACAGTCTAAAGGATTTATTATGATGATAGTGAGAAGAAAAAATTTTAATACTGTGGTAGTACATTGTGTATACAAAGTTTCATCAAAATTCATCCAGCTTTTAGTAATTGGCACTGATATACAAGATTAATTTCTCACTTTTATTCCATTTTTTGGCTCGAACGCCCTAAATTGATTTTTTAAACGGTCTTAAGGGTTATTTTACTGAACTATAAGGGGTTAATTTTACTGTGGGCTGGTTGTAGAATGTTTTTACAAATTTTCTTCCAAATCCAAAAATCCAATATTGAAATATTTAAATTTTTCTCTTTTTTGACCCATTTTCCCATTGATTTTAATGGAAACCATTTTTCATCCATAACTAACCTAAAAATTAAAATTTTAAAAAAACAAAAAAAGTCCTTCTGGGGAATGTTAAAAGCAACATCTCTGCAAAATTTGGATGCATATGGATCAATAATTCAAAAGTTATGCTGGATTTCACGTTCTTGACTACAGACAGACAGACAGACAGACAGACAGACGGACAGACAGACGCCACAGAAATTTTTTGCATTTACTCCTCCCTACCACATATGGTTCAGAAATATTGAAATATCATGGATGGATGTTCTTTAGGATAGTATTAGGCATGATGAAAGCCAATTATTTTATAATTATCATGATTGACTTAGTCGCAGCGGGCCATGTATCGAAACAAAATTCATCAAAAATCTCTGCGCCATCGCAATACTTTCTCAATTTTTCTAATTTCATTAGAGTGAGAAAGTAAAAAAGAAAGAAAGGAATTAAAGTACTAACTGCTACATACTGGACCGTGACATGACAAATAAATTAAAATAAACACGAGGATAACCTCAAACAGAGACAAATCGATGAGCAACAACCACCGACCACCAATGACAACAGTGTAGTATTACACATCGCCACCAGACAGCGTGCGGCTGTTGAAAAACGCATGGTAAGAAGGCGCTAATTTTTGAACGTCTCCCCGCGAATTACAAACGCTCCCTTCATGCTTGATAATCTCAATCATTTCAAGCAGTAAACGAGGAAAATCCCTTTTTTCCCGACATAAAATTTCAACTTCCTCAAAATTAAAGGTGTGATCTTCCTCCCTCTGGTGTTTGTGAAGGGCAGTCACTTCCTTTTTATCATATTTATGACCATTCAGACGATTAAATAAGTGTTGTTTTGTCTGACCTATATAGCTAATAAGCTAAGGTAGTAATTGCGACCTTAGCTATATAGGTCAGACAAAACAACACTTATTTAATCGTCTGAATGGTCATAAATATGATAAAAAGGAAGTGACTGCCCTTCACAAACACCAGAGGGAGGAAGATCACACCTTTAATTTTGAGGAAGTTGAAATTTTATGTCGGGAAAAAAGGGATTTTCCTCGTTTACTGCTTGAAATGATTGAGATTATCAAGCATGAAGGGAGCGTTTGTAATTCGCGGGGAGACGTTCAAAAATTAGCGCCTTCTTACCATGCGTTTTTCAACAGCCGCACGCTGTCTGGTGGCGATGTGTAATACTACACTGTTGTCATTGGTGGTCGGTGGTTGTTGCTCATCGATTTGTCTCTGTTTGAGGTTATCCTCGTGTTTATTTTAATTTATTTGTCATGTCACGGTCCAGTATGTAGCAGTTAGTACTTTAATTCCTTTCTTTCTTTTTTTATTATTCACCACTGAAGAAGGCCAGCGTTTGCGGCCGAAACGTTTGGTTTTTATTAATGTTTTTTAGCCATGTTCCCACTCTTTAAACAGTGATTATATATATATATATATATATATGCAAAACAATAAAAATGGCTGTAAATAATTATAAAACAATAAAAATGAGCTGTTCAGCCAAAAATAAAACAAATAAAAACTTTAATAAACTTTCTCGATTTAACCATTGACCATAAACTTGGAACTAAAATTCAGACGCAGTGGTACCAAAAATCTATACACTCTGGAAGATATCTTAATTATCTCTCCGCTGTTCCTTTCCACCAGAAAGTTAATGTCGTTAAAAAATATTGTGTCTAGGGTCTTGAATTTGACTGATAAGTGTTACATTAAGGAGCGGTTAAATGTTGTTGAGCAGCTGTTATTATCGAATGGATATCCCCTTATTTTTCTTAAGAAACAGATGAGGGAGTGTCATTTCATGATTAAAAATAAGGTTAAAAATGTTCCCAAAACGCAGTTTGTGGCTGAAAAAGTAATTAAAATGTCTTATGTTTCTGGCTTGTCAGAAACGTTAAAAAAGAAATTGGAGCCTTTTGGCATGCAAGCTGTTTTCAAAAATCGTCCTGTTGGTTTGTTCTCTCGACTTAAAGCCAAGGTTCCTACTGTAAAAAAATCAAATGTCGTTTATCAAATTAACTGTAAAGATTGCCCTGGCACGTACATAGGTCATACAAAAAGGTATTTGCAGGATCGAATTAAGTCTCATAAGTACGACAAAAATGAGAAAACCGCGCTTCACCAACATGCTCTCGATAACGATCATATTTTCGATTTTGATAATCCCTCTATTTTGGTAAATGAGAAAAATATGCAAGCCAGGTTAATCCAGGAGGCTATTCAGATTAAGAAGTGTCCCACAGCTGTCAATTCTAGGAGTGATACCCAATGCCTCAGTTCTATGTACCAACCATTTTTGTAAATGTTTTGAAAACCCCCCTTTTTTTTTTTTTTTTTTTTTTTTTTTTTTTTTTTTGGTAATCCTGCTGCATCACTGCTTTTACTTGGATGTATCGTCTGGTGCGCCCTCTTTCTTATTTTTTTATAACTAGTTTTAATGCGCATGCGCACTTTTTCTTGTAGTTGTGTCGCGCGAATTTTCGAATCTTGCTGTTAATTATCATTTATGCTCTCTTGTGTTTTATTTTATAATTAGCTCTGTAAGCGCACTCTGTGTTTTTTTCCTAGAAATTGTGTTCTATTTATTTATTTTGATTTCCAACTTTGTCTGTTATTCATTTACTTTTTAATTCTTTATTGCTTTTCCACTTGATTGTTTCCCATTTTTATCATGTGCATTATGTTCTTTTGTTTATTTCTTAGTTTGTGTTTATTACTTATTTCTTAGTTTGTTCCTTTGTTTTGGCTATGTTTATTTGTATAATTTTTCTGAAGAAGGCGTATGGACGTCGAAACGTTAAAAAAAATAAAATAACATCACAATTAAAGGTCGGATCATTTTATTATTTTTATTATGATTTAATTTTCCCCTTTTTATTTGTTTTATTTTTGGCTGAACAGCTCATTTTTATTGTTTTATAAATATATATATATATATATATATATATATATATATATATATATATATATATATATATATATATATATATATATATATATATATATATATATATATATATATATATATATATATATATATATATATATATATATATATATATATATATATATATATATATATATATATATATTAAAAAAAAGTCTAATGGGTCTGTTGCAAACTTTTGCTTCAGCGCTCCAGAGTGATCAATCTCAAGTAAAATCGCGAGAAAAGTCCATTGGTGGCATCAGAAAGTCATAAAATTAAATAACAAATTCACAAGAGGCATTTAACTGAAATCCAATATGGCGGTAAAATATCGAGCAACCTTTATGCAAGCACCATGAACATCCAAGATGGCGAACCTCAACCCGCAACATCGATCACAACCAATCACAACGCAAACAAACTCATAACCTCCGATGCTGTGAGGTTGTTGACGTTGGCCATCTTGGATGTTCACGGTGCCTGCACAGTGCACACATGTTGCTCGATATTTTACCGCCATCCTGGGTTTCTTTTAAACGCCTCTTGTGAGTTTAATATTGCATTTTATGACTTTCTGATACCACGAATGGACTTTTCACGCGATTTTACTGAAGATTTAACACTCTACATCGCTGTAGCAAAAGTTTGCAACAGACCCATTATGATATTTAAATATTCGTTCGTTTTAACCCGTTTCTTTTTGCTTTTACTGACATTTTTTTCTTTTTCTTTTTTTTTGAGTACGTGCTTTACTTCAATATAAGTATTTGAATGTCACACAATATGTATTTTATTTTAAGACGATGACATCTATTGACGTTTCATGACTCAAACCACTTTATAGTGATTTCAGCCATCATTGTATAAAGTTTAAAGCGCATCATGTTCGTTGATTCTTTAATTTGCTACATGCGTCAAATAAAGTGCCTCGTTTTTGCTGCACGGGTAATACTTCGACCATATACATCGGGCCTATTTTCTTTCAACTCAGAGGCGGATGCGCAGACGCAGTTACTGGTTACTCACCGGTCTCTTTTTAGTTCTTACAGAGAGAACTGCGGTTAAATCATTTAAGCCATTAGGGCCATTTCTCTTTTGAAAATCAGCGGGGTCTTGTTCAACGTAAGGTACTTGCTCTCCGCAAGTATACAGCTAATCGGTTGCTGGCCTTTCCCTTAAGTAAGTGCGGTGAGAAAAATCCGCAGCGACGCACAGCAGGAATGAGCATTGCTTTTTTGCGTCTTATATATTCTTAACTCTTTACGTGCAGTCGGTGAATTAAATGATGTCAGTCTTGTGCCTTGGATTTGGCTCAGGTAGGCAACTTGTAACACGGCGGCAAAGAATGAAATTACTAAAAAGTAATTTACTTTTGTACATGGGCGGACCGTATCAGGGGCTAGGGGAGCTACAGCCCCCCTCCCCACTTTTTCTGGGCGGAGTGGCTAAAAATCGGGAAAAAGTCATCACTTGAGACTTGAGAAGCAAAAAAAAAAAAAAAAAGGGTAATCACTTTCTAGCCCCCCACTTTTTTTTGAAAACGGTCCGCCTATGCTTTTGTAAAATCAGTAAAAGGAAGAAAATGCTATACATTGGCTAGTTATTTTTGGTAAAATCTAGTGAACAAATGCCTAGTTTTACGATTTGCAATGTTAATTTTGCTTACAGTTTTATTAATATTCCAATTTGCTCTGCGAATTTTTCAATTCGAAAAGCAAATTTTACAATCCTAAACATAATGACTTTCAAAATTTGTATGCCTGTCAAGAAGGGACTGTTAAATTATATACAGGGTGTCCCAGACCACCCGTGTAGGTACTTTTTCTCAAAAACGGCTGGGAGTAGAGAGCTGAAACAAAAAAGTCAGATAGGGAATTGACCCCAAAGAATTCAATGGAAATATTTTCAAAGCCCCCCGAGGCCCCCCGGGGGGGTTTTGGGGGGGTTCGAAAGACATTTTTCCATTTTTGGCGGGAAAAAGCCTATAAAAGGTACAAAAATAAGTTCAGATTCTGAAAGAGCAACTCATTGCCAACATTTTTACTCCAGTAAATTTTTCCAGAAAACCCCAATTTTTGGGGTTATGGGCCCTTTTGGGGGGAACTTTTCATTCGGCCACTGTGACCACACTATTCAATATTTTTACAAAAACTAAAAACCATCTGAAAGAAGAGATCAAGACCTTTCGATTGATGTGTCACATAATACCTGAAAGTGAAAAACTAAGGCCCCCACGTAGATTCCAAAATTTGGGGGTCTTTGGGCCCCCCACGTAAAAAAAGTCAAATAGCAAGGTATGGCTTGTGATACATCGATCGAAAGCCCTCAAAGAGTAGAATAAGATGACGCAATCCAAAATTGTCTACAATCATTACTTTCAAAATGGCGGCCATTTGAAAATTATGGGTGTTCAAAGGAAAGTCCTGGGAAAAGAGTCCAAGGATGAACGATACATAGATTAAAAGGCCTTAAAAAAAGCAAACGAATGGCGCAAACCGCAAATCAATCCGCCTCTTCAATCAAAAGTTATGACCGATTGAAATTTAAAGGGCTTAATAAGGTCTATTTAAGGCTGCTTAAATTTCAATCGGTCATAACTTTTGATTGAAGAGGCGGATTGATTTGCGGTTTGCGCCATTCGTTTGCTTTTTTTAAGGCCTTTTAATCTATGTATCGTTCATCCTTGGACTCTTTTCCCAGGACTTTCCTTTGAACACCCATAATTTTCAAATGGCCGCCATTTTGAAAGTAATGATTGTAGACAATTTTGGATTGCGTCATCTTATTCTACTCTTTGAGGGCTTTCGATCGATGTATCACAAGCCATACCTTGCTATTTGACTTTTTTTACGTGGGGGGCCCAAAGACCCCCAAATTTTGGAATCTACGTGGGGGCCTTAGTTTTTCACTTTTAGGTATTATGTGACACATCAATCGAAAGGTCTTGATCTCTTCTTTCAGATGGTTTTTAGTTTTTGTAAAAATATTGAATAGTGTGGTCACAGTGGCCGAATGAAAAGTTCCCCCCAAAAGGGCCCATAACCCCAAAAATTGGGGTTTTCTGGAAAAATTTACTGGAGTAAAAATGTTGGCAATGAGTTGCTCTTTCAGAATCTGAACTTATTTTTGTACCTTTTATAGGCTTTTTCCCGCCAAAAATGGAAAAATGTCTTTCGAACCCCCCCAAAACCCCCCCGGGGGGCCTCGGGGGGCTTTGAAAATATTTCCATTGAATTCTTTGGGGTCAATTCCCTATCTGACTTTTTTGTTTCAGCTCTCTACTCCCAGCCGTTTTTGAGAAAAAGTACCTACACGGGTGGTCTGGGACACCCTGTATACAGGGTGTCCGGTAAGTCCCGGAACGGCTGCGCCATTTCTTTATTTACGCAGATAAAAAAACCAAACTTTGGGAATGTTCCTAGATAAATAAAAACTACTTTTTGAGGGGGTCAAAATTTTGGTCGCCCCTCCCGGGGGGGCGGGGGTGCCCCTAACTTTTTTTTTTCAAATGGCAACCCCTATCTTGTGATACCTCATTCAAAAGAGGGTAAAAAACTGAGCATTTTAGCGCAAACCGCATGTCGATATCTCTTTTAGTATTCGAGATATCGAACTTCAAAATCTATGGAAACCTATTTTAAAAAAATCATAACTCTTATTCAGAAAGTCGCTATTTAAAAAACTAGGGGTCTAAACTACTCTACGTAACAAGCTCTTTCCAGGGAAAAACACCTCTGCCCATAAAAATCAACTTACAGTTATTGTTTTTTTTCCCGCCAAAATTTTTTGAAAAATTTGGGCGGGAAAAAAAACAATAACTGTAAGTTGATTTTTTTGGGCAGAGGTGGTTTTCCCTGGAAAGAGCTTGTTACGTAGAGTAGTTTAGACCCCTAGTTTTTTAAATAGCGACTTTCTGAATAAGAGTTATGATTTTTTTAAAATAGGTTTCCATAGATTTTGAAGTTCGATATCTCGAATACTAAAAGAGATATCGACATGCGGTTTGCGCTAAAATGCTCAGTTTTTTACCCTCTTTTGAATGAGGTATCACAAGATAGGGGTTGCCATTTGAAAAAAAAAAGTTAGGGGCGCCCCCGCCCCCCCCGGGAGGGGCGACCAAAATTTTGACCCCCTCAAAAAGTAGTTTTTATTTATCTAGGAACATTCCCAAAGTTTGGTTTTTTTATCTGCGTAAATAAAGAAATGGCGCAGCCGTTCCGGGACTTACCGGACACCCGGTATAAAGCTGACGTCCCTCCAAAATGTTTTTTCTATTTCCCGAAAATTGGCCGAAGCGATTTCCCTCAAATTTGACGCGATGATTCCTTAGGGTATTTAGAAAAAATCTGTGGATTTAGTTTTCTAAAAAGTTGTCTGTGAGCGCCGCAAATTGAATTTTAAAATAAGAGTGAAAACTCATTTTCGCACGACGCACGGACAGCGAGGTGACGAGATGCTCCGCGCCATCGCATCGCCTGAGCTGGATTCTCTGATCTGCCCCTCCCCTCCACTCTACGCTCGGCAGAGTCTCACCTTATCAGTTGACGAGTCAGTGCAGCGAGAGCGGTGAAGGGGGGAGGTTCGTTCGTCGCTCATCTCTTGCGCACTGATTACTTCGTTCTTTCTCCAAAATTTTTCTGTCGCTCGCCCGTACCCGCAACCTTCTCTCTCACTCCTTACGGACGCTCATCTCTCTCGACTAACGCACTCCCATTCTTCGTATTAACCATTCGTTTGCCTTTCTTCTTCTTTCCTCTCTTTTCATTTTATTCTTTAAAAGTTTTATCATTTCGACTTATATCACTCGGGATCGTTGAATAAGGTTCCTAATAATTTGCAGTATGGTCTTGATTTAATGATTTTTTTTTTTTTTTTTTTTTTAAGAAAACATTCTTAGCGCATTGTGCATTTATTTTTTCCGTGGATTGTCACCGTTATATGTAACCTTTAAGCACTCGCTTCTCTTTTATAATTCCTCTTCGATTTTCAACGCTTTTATTTTGGTATCCTCCGCGTCTTATTAGTTCTGTTTACGCATTGCCCGGCAATATCTTTTTTTTTATTTATTTATTTAATACAAGAAAGTGCAAGCACTTTGCGCTCACATTCTTACATTTTCATCTCTTTAATTCTCAGCACCAATACTCTGTTTCATTTTATCATTTTTTACCAACTACCAACTAGCCCGTAACCTTAGAATGCTGGCCGTGGAGGGCGCCCGTAGGGTGCTTGGAACGGCTAGTACTATATAATTGCAAGAGTCACAATCTTATTCAGTGTAACATTAACTATTCACATTGTAAAATTAATAACCATTGGGCAACATTTTCAATCTAAAAAGTAAAATTAGCTAAATATGTATGTCACAAGACAAACCCGATTTTCGGCCTAACCAGTTTAGTCTAGGCCGAACTGTTTTTTTTAAGGAGCTTCAGTTGGGCCTGGTGAATCTCAGGCAAAACGAGTTTGTCCCAGAGAATATTAGGCCGAAATAATTTGTCCTGCCCATGATGAGTCCTAGAGAATTTTAGGCCAAACTAATTTGTCTTGCGCATGATGAGTTGTATGTTGCTATGAGTAAAACGGTCCCAATCGCAAAAGATATGAAAACCCTTGAGGGCGATCGACTCCATTTTCAAAGCTGAATCGATAGCGGGGTCGCAAGTGGAATATATCAGTGGTTTGCATAAATCATAAGTGCGGTGTTGCCCGGACCAGACCGAGTTAAAAATCCCCTAGCAAGAAGGTTCTAAGGTGAGCGAGTCAATGCGGAGGGGGGGGGGGGTCGAACATAGAATGTTCGACTAAAAATAAAAATGTGCATGTTTATACTGTCAAAAACAAACCGGAAAGGGTGATCCCTGTAGAAAATTTTACAATAAAACTGCTTGCAAAATTCTACTTTAATCGAATAAAAGATAAACGCATTTAAAGTAGCCACTCCATGTTGATTTTTGTCAATTTGTGCGTTATTTGATTTCTATCCACCGACTTCAAGAACTCTCGATAATCGGTATTATTTTCTTCCATCTGCAGAATCACATATGAATTGTAAAATCATATCAAATGCCCGCGAAAGGGCAACATCGGTAGATTTTGGTGAATCAGAGAAGGCACTTTGACTCTCACAATCAAACGAAAGCATCATGATTGGAATGGGGCAATAGCAAACTTTTGCTATAAGCAAATAAATAGTCCAATCTGATGTAAAGACCAGCGGAAATCACGAAAATCACACTAAGAAAGTCTAAAATTCAGTAATAAACTCACAAAACTACTATAATGGAAAGATCGTAATGGCGGTTCAACGCAGGTATCATGGGAAATTCCTGTCTATTATGTCACTTTCTCTACGGAAACACAGAGATGTGTCTGAATTTAGATAAGAATCTCCCATGATACCTGCGTCTATCCGCCACTAAGCCTGATTCTGATTTTGAATTTCGTGATTTTTTTGTGTGCTCATCGTTATTTTTACAGGTTTTTATGCAAGAATCCACTCTTCAATCCCCTACAGCAAAAGTTTGCAAAAGCCCCATTCTTATTGTTAAATTGTTCTGTTTTTTTTTTTTTCGATAGAATTTTCGATTTCTAATGACGTATACTTCAAAAAGTTATTCTGTTTGGTTCTTAAACACTTGAAAGCTGCAAAATTGTTCAAAGATCACCGTGATTTTTTTTGTTTTTGTTTTTTTGTTTTTTTGCGGATTTATTTGGCTTTATTCTCCTGCATATTGGAGAGTCTACAGCCACCTATTGACAAATTGAAAGAAACAGGGTTTTTATGACAGCCATGTCCTTCCGAGATTACTAGATTCAAGATCGTCATATCTTTTCACCTTGGCCGGGATTCGAACCCGCGGGACCTCTGGGTTAGTGGCCAGTTGCGCTGACCCCCAGACCATGGAGGCCGACGTCACCGTGATTTAAAATGGTAAACATTAGGATCAGGGTACTTTCTTTTGAAAATCATAGTACAGTTTTCATCGCGATCAGCCAAGCTATCACCAATTGAAGGCACGCCGATATTGTTATCAAACAGTCTGCCATGCACCATGGGCTCTCGGGCAATGGGCAAATAGGCAATGGACATACCTCGTTTCATTTCACCGCATAAGTACTTCAGGAATCACGAGTTGTAATTCAACTTAAAATCAGAGTAAACAACCGACCACAATAAGAGTTGGCACTAGCACAACCAGGATTACTTCCATATCTATCATTTCCCATTTGAATGTATAAGTAGAAAAAGGACAGAAAGAGGGGGTTTTATCCCACTGTCCATCCTTGTCTAACAAACATTTTTTTAATGGAGAGAAGAGAGAGATGAAGAAACTCTCGGTGCGCTCCTGAGAGTTGGTGGATTTTGATGTGAAGACGGGATAAGGATTCGCTTTCACTTTTATCTCTTGCGTCCGAGTTTTAGTTTCGGAGATAATTTCATGGCAGAAAATTGTTTGACTTGAGGCTTTTGTTCTGTATTCCTTTCGAACAGTGAATGTCTACGGTCGTGCAAAACAAGGTCTAGGTCAGTGAATAGAAGAAGGGACTTAAGAGTATATAGATCACTAATGTCAGATATGATTTTTCTGCATTGGACGAGTAATCATGGACAACAATCAAAGGCAAGGATGACGATAACAGTGGCGTAGCAAGCAATTTGGCAACGTTGAACTTCAACCATTTAAACCCATGTAAAAGGTCGAATGCGAAAGTGTTCACCAAACACACACCCAATACTTTGATCTTTTTGATGGGTCTAGTTGGATGAACTGCAACGTTGCCAAATTGCACGCTACGCCACTGGACGATGATCTGTGCTCTGTTTCTACACAGAAAAAAACACTTTATAGGTTATAGATTAAAAAGATATGCTCATCTGACTTAGCGACACAAATTCAGTGGCGCGCAGTTCAAAATCACTGCAGGCAAGATGGCCGACAAAAGCAGAAAACGTATACTCTTTGCAGAAAACATTGGGTTGCTTTCTGCTTTCCTGCAGAGGGCAGCCAAACGTTTTCTGCTTTTGTCGGCCATCTTGCCTGCAGTGATTTTGAACTGCGCGCCACTGAATTTGTGCCGCTAAGTCAGGTGAGCATATCTCTTAGATCTTTAGCCTTGAACTCTACTAAAGTCTTTTGCTGGGTCATTTTCTGCGCTATCAATGCGTTTTTACTGATTTTTCTGTGTAGGCCGGTAATGCTATAAATCTGCTTTCTGTGCAAGATTTGAAATGTTTGATCCCTCAGTGCGACGAAAGCTTCAAAGACCTCATCCACCGTCCACCGAGGAATCATTAACGGCTCGCCGTCTATACGTCTGGGTCTAGGTCTTGATGGAAAACACCCGAGTCAAGGCTCTTTTGAAATAAGAGCTGATCGCCCGCTCCCGCTCGAGATTACTGGATCACAGGCGCGCAAATCCCAGCCGCAATTAGTGCAACAAGTGTTGTATTTATATAATAATACATAATTATACGCGTGAGCTTTTCACCGAACTCGACTTTCAATGGGTTGAAACATAAATTCTTTGGGACATAAAAAAAGTTTTTTTTTTTTTTTTTTTTACTTTAAAAAGATTCTGATGTTGATACGCAAAAACCCTGTCTGTGTCACTCAATTTAGGCTCTGCAATAAACGTTACAAATTTTTATTGACAAATTCTTGATTTTTACGTATTTATACTTAATCGACTCCCATCCTTTTTCTGGACATGAAAAAGTCCGAACCAAATAAGATTAAATCTACTTGCAACTTCAGTTATGTGAGAAGAGTTCCTTTGTACTAGTAAGAGATTCGCTCTCATACGAGTTATAAATTATAATATAACGTTTTATCGTTCTCATGTAAGTGTAAAGTACATTTACTTTATATTTTATACTGTAATACTCAATATAGTACGTCATACCATACAAGGGTAGAGAACGCCTGCCTAGGCTGGTGGGCTGTTCGGAAGGGACCAGCATTTCTTTAGGCACCATATTTAGTCAACTTCACAATAACCTATGCTTTTTCATATCGAGCCGGATATCCTCTCAAACTTTAAATCCGTTAAACCCATACTATGTATGCTGTGCAGATCTAGACCGTATATTTTTCATTAGAGCTCATGTAAAATGTACAGCTTTTAACGTCAAATATGGCAACAATGTGAACGGATATCCGCTGCTTTTTGATCCACTGTGCTGCGTGGCACGAAGTTGTGAGAGCGAAAGTAATGCTAAAGAGGCGAATGAGAGGCAGGAGGAGATAGTGTTCTTGGTCACGTGATCCTCAACCGCTGTCATGGGAAACTCTCAGGAGACGATGAGAGGAACTTCAAAGCTTTGGGACCCTCACTGCGATGACATTCCTGGGACTAGCATTTTAAGCGTGCCATATGTAGTATACACAGTGGCGTAGCGTGCAATTTGACAACGTTGCAGTTTGTCCATTGAAACCCATGGAAAATATTGAACTATATTGGATGTTCGGTGAACACCTTCGTATTTGACCTTTTACATGGGTTTAAATGGAGACAATCCAACATTGCTACATTTCATGCTACGCAACTGGATAAGTATAGCAATTGTACAATGTATACAAAATACAATGTATAAATATACAGGGTGACGCAAAAGTCCGAGAACCCCTGACTATCTTTTGAACGGCTGAAAATAAAAACTTGAATCTTTGGGGTCTTACAAAACTTTTTGAGAGCTTTCACATAAGCAGGAGGTCAACATTTTCAAAATTCTCCCGAAGTGAAAGAGGTACGCTGTACGCTCCGGCCCCCAACTCAAAATTTACCAATAGCATCCTCTATCTTGTGATAGCTCATTTGGAAGAGCATAAAAACTGAGTCTTTTTTATTAAAAACCGCCTGTCAAAAGTTCATTTTTTGTTCGAGATATCGAAGTTCAAAGTTTCATATGGACCAATTTTTAAAAAGCATACCTCTTCTTAAAAAGGTCGGGATTTAAAAAGAAATAACAACCACCTAAAGTATACTCCAAAAAACAAGTACTTTTCATTAAACAAAAAAAAAAAAAATACGAATTGAATTTAAATCGATAGAAAATGGGGTTTCGGGATGTATTACAATGTAGAGGCGCTCTCTGTTGGCTTTTAAGTTAGAAGGAAGCTGGAGTGAGCTGGAATCCAGGATTTTTATCCAGACTCCAGACGAATTAAAAAATAAACCCAAGTCAGAAAACGCAACCTGGAGGGCAACCGTAAACACTTACTATATGTAAACAAAATGGGAGCTTTGTGGCTGATATGCTGTTGCAGACACTTTGATACCAATGAAATGGCAACGTTTTATGGAGATCCCTTGACGATGGAGAATAAATCCAATTGTCTGAGAGCTGACCCAGATGAATCTCTCTCCCGACTCTGGATAAGAGGAGCTTCCCATGGCGGGAACTGCCATGGCCGTGGCATGGCACCTTGGCTGCGCAGTGATGTCTGAATGTTGTGGATTGACAATCCTTCTAACCAGCAAGCAATTTATTTGAAACGATCCAATGGGTCTGTTGCGCACTTTTGCTACAACAAAATAGAACCTTAATTCTTATGTAAAATTCGGCGAAAATAACGATGCGCACATTAAAAACGTTCAAAATCCACTCATTAACTCAGGAAACCACTTCAATTTCAAACAGCCCGCGCTACACTATAGACACTATTTGCACCGGTATACTACTAAATAGACGGAACCACCGTGCATAAGTAAAACAACATATTAACTACAAAATGATGGAATTCCCTTCTAAATACATGAACTATTGGCTGCATTTGCTGTCTGGTCTTTTCGGTTTATCAAAGATTACAAAATAATATAAGAAATGTACGCATCTAAACGAAACGTTCCAATGTTTGTAAGTTCTGTTCATGTTTAAATAAACGAGATGGTTTCATCTATGTAGTTATAAGTCGGTGATATAGTGTCTAGTGTAGCGCGGGTTGTTTGAAATGGAAGGTATTTTCTGAGTTAATGAGTGGATTTTGAAAGTTTTTAATGTGCGCATCGTTATTTCGCCGAATTTTACGTTAGAAACAATGTGTCATATTGATGTAGCAAAAGTACGCAACAGACCCATTCAAGAATCATTGACTCAAAGCGCGATTTCATCATTGGCGACTCGTAAAGGATCGATTTGCTGTTTGAAGCCTTGCACAACTAAACATCGCGTAATCAGATGCTCATCAGTTGAGCCCTCTTGGGATCGATTCATTTTTATAGGTTTATTTGGTGGTTATTATATCGATGTATCACATTTTGTAAGCCACTACACCGCACCGCGCCGCAGATTAGAACAGAATAAATGTGTCAAATATTACGAGGGGCGTTCAACTTATAAGTTTCCCTATTTTTTATCTCTGGTTTTGTTAGTGCTAGAAAAATTTCATTTATACGATTAAATCCGCCAAATTTTCAGCTTTTCAACGGTATTTTTGTTTTTGAAATGCAAGCAATTTTTGTAGGAGAAAAAGCTATATTTCTACACCCGTGTCGAAAAAGTCCCCCGCCAACTTTTTCAGCAAAAAGTATTCGCCTGTTTTGAACAACAGCATTCGTCTGATTAGCGACAAAAATGAGCCGTTATCCCTCCATACCTGTTGCTGCGCTCAAATTTTGTCGTGAAATCTTATCTAAGATGATCATGAGATGCATTATAATCACATATTGTCGGCGAAAGTATCGCACGTAAAGTTCCAGTCAGATGACCACCTGAAGGATACCGTGATGAATTTTTTCAAGTCCTTAGACCGATAGTTTTTCGCCGAAGGTATTGAAAAGCTGGTTCATCGCTGCGAAAAATGTATCAATCTGGAAGGAAATTATGTGGGAAAGTCGTAAAAATGGAATACTTCAAAAATAAAATGTATCTTTTATTTTAAAGTTTTGCGTTCTACATTCCAAGTGTCAAAGTTAGTTTTTACTTCCCAACTCAGAAGTTGGCGGGGACTTTTTCGACACGGGTGTAGAAATATAGCTTTTTCTCCTACAAAAATTGCTTGAATTTCAAAAACAAAAATACCGTTGGAAAGCTGAGGATTTGGCGGATTTAACCGTATAAATGAAATTTTTCTAGCACTAACAAGGCTAGAGATAAAAAATCGGGAAACTTATAAGTTGAACGCCCCTCGTAGATGGAACCGTTTTAAAGAGAATACATCAAGATAGTGGTTCTTCCTTCCTCTGGTAAACCATTACAGTAGAACCCCGATTATCCGCGGCCGGATTATCCGCGGTGAGGTCGGAGATTTTTTTTTTTTTTGGGGCTGAACGGAAAGTGTTGAGACCTTTTGTTTCTTTGGTTGACTGGGGAAATGGGTCGAAAAACCATCCAAAGCTACTTTAAGAAATAATTCTCAGCATTACAATAAAAGAAGGTTTAATATTTATCTACTGTACAAATAGCTATAAATTTACTCTACTTTTGTACTTATTTCGAAAATACGTCATCAACGTAAATTTTCCATCCACGGTTCGAAAGTTCGGATTATCCGCGGTTTTCGATTATCCGCGATACCTCCGGTCCAAATTACCGCGGATAATCGGGGTTCTACTGTACTTTCATTTCGTGGGCATTGGACATTGCATTGTAACTTTGTTGGAATTTCATAGTCCTAGACTTTCTTAATTTAACTTTTTTTATAGTCGGACAACTTTAGTTTTTGGGATGTCAAGAGGTTAAACATTTAGGTAATTAGACATCAACAAGTTTTGGACTTAATTGTTTTGGACATGTCATCTGGGAACCATTTTTCTACCCGTTTGCATCTTTACTGTACCGATAGGTATCCCTAATTTTCGATTATGTGATCGAAAAAAGACGGAAAGATCCTCAAACCGCCTAAAATGGTCCCTAGTTCAACCTTCGAAAATCCCTAGCTTGATGCATTTCTTGCGTGGTGAGAAAGTGGCCAAAGAGGGAAAGTGAACTGCACGATATTTTTCTCTCCATTTTTCTCTACCCTCCCCTCCACCTATCATTGACAATTCAATTCCGACAAGCGCTAATGTCTTACGATTCGGTGAGAGGCATTGTCCAATGTCCAATAGGTGTTGCGTTCGAACATTATCGCTTAATAAAGTAGTTAGCTCAGCAGTCGTTCAAAAATTATTGTCGTTGTTTTTCCCTCTTCTCCCTTCTTTCCTATCCTGTTCTATCTCCCCTACTTACTTTTCTTCTTTCCTTCGGTTCATCATTGATTGGATGAGTCGATTGAATTATTCCTGCCAAAAAATCGCACTCTTTTTCCGTCTTCCTTCCTCGTCTGCTTCAGGAATGGTGATGTGGTATGTGATTGTGTGTGTGTGTGTTTGTGTGTGTGTGTGTGTGTTTGTGTGTGTTGGTTTGTGAGAAGGAGGGGGGTCCTCAAACGTGAAACGAAATGAACGGCGCACGCTCGCCGTGACACCCGTGAGTGAGCCCGTTCATCGATAGAGAATATATGACTTGCAAGATGAAATATGTATGTGTATTGGTGTTTGCGCTTTCCAGTGATGATCACTGATGACCGCAGTCTCCATTATGTTGCCAGATTTTAGGAGTTCTCCAAGATGTCAAAAAAAAAAACAAAAAACAAAAAATGGAAATTAGAGATAAATTCCGTATTCCCCTCTCTGATGCAAATCGGTGGCTCTTACATACTTTCGCTGTAAGCAATGGGGCAGTTGCAAGGGTCTGAAATGCTGTATTTTTTATAAAGATGAAAGTCCTCGATGAGCTTTCCTTTGATAATTTGTTGGGAAAAAACTAGCTACTCATATTGAAGCCCAAACTTGTGTGATTCGATTCATTCTGTCAAAATCTGTATTATCTCTATACGAAACCTATTTTTTCCCCCATTTCTTACGATTTCAGAGACAGTGCACCAGTTTTACAAACATTTGCAATTCTTTTTTATTTTTTATCAGCTACTTTAAGCTCTTAAATTTTCAGACTAATAGGGAGGACACTTTTTTTCGTTCGGGGTAGGTAAAGTACCTCCTAAAAGATCACCGCATGGTGTAGGTATGACTTACGTCCACCATTTCGATAAAGTCGTTTCAAGTTAAGGGCAGTGTTGTCAGATGGGGGTATAAAACGGCAAATTCTGGATTTAAATCAATAAATAAAATGTAATGAATTTCTCCCCTGATATGGCAACCATGGCTAGTGGCATTGGGCACAATAATGATGTCATTGTGTTTACTGTCGATGCCGACCGCGACGTGACAACATTTACACCACTCACAGATCAGCCGCGCCACCCAGTGGATTGATTTATTGGAGGCTTGAGAATTTCGAGGTATTGAAGTCCCCTCTGTATTAGCCTATGGAAAATAAACTGTAGGGAATACCCCTCATAAACACTTTCTCTTATCAAACTTAAACTGGGGACCCCTAGACCCCTTTATATTTTCTGGGGGAGACTCTCATACCCCCTTAATATTCTGAGGAAACCCTCAGACCCCTCTATAATATTCTGGGGGAGACCCCCAAACCCCATTTAAGGTATAAGCACCAGTTACAGACACCCCCTAAGAACGGTACCAGTGAAAGACACCCCAAAAGGCTGATGCCCTGATCTGAAATAAAAAAGTTAATTAAGGCTTAAAATTACTCCCAAGTTCTGCTTTTCCGATGTTATAAGCATTTCAATATGACTTCTAAGTCCGACAAATGTCGCATGTGTGGCAAAATAATTAAGAAATGGTGGGTGTCTGTCATTGCTGTGCCATTCTGAGGGGGTGTCTGTATTCTGTTGCTTTCACCTTAAGGGATTAATTTTACAATAGGCTGGTTGCAGAATGTTCTTCCGAATTTTCATGAAAATTCAATCAGCTATATTTGAAAAATTCCAATTTTTCCCTATTTATGTTCATCCGTGTTTACATATTTTCCCATTGATTTTTATGGAACCCTTTTAACCTCCATTACTTGCTTCAAATTTAAAATTTCGACAACAAATCAATCAATCATCTTTGCATCAATTGGTTGCCTCTCTGATGTATTGCAGAGGGCTATTAAAGATCCGTAAGATGGCAGTTAACTTTATTTGATGGTACATGTATACTTCTTTTGATGACACATTTTTATACTTTGTTGGTCTTCAAATTTTTTGTTGAACAATCGATCAACAGAAATGAAATTGAATCGCGTCCAAAATGTTTTTAATAAACCTATCAGAGTGCTCATAGATAATTTTCATTCGAAAATGGATTTTCTTATTCATTTTATAACTCAATCACAACCGGTTAATACGAGTCGATCGATTTAATGCGATTCAATAATTAGACTTTTTATGACAAGTTTGGTCAGCCTCCAACTAGTCTTTTCCAGTGACAAAATGACCCATCAAACTGCAACAATTTTTCATTTCATTTTGATCAGTACTGATTGACGCGACGAAAGTGAAAATGTAAGACCACTGTTGTAATTGATTGGAAATCATATAGTCGGAGTACTGTTGCTTGGTGAGCAGTTGTCTTGAGTCCTGCTGAGTTTTACGCCGCACATAGATATGAATTTAACGGTTTTAGAAATTGTAATGGGACTGTTGCACACTTTTGATAAAAGCGATTTAATAGTCAAATCTGGTGTAGAAAACCTCCAAAAATAACGATGACAACACTAGAATTTTCTGAAATCTACCTCTAAACTCAATAAACTCTTTTATTTGCTAGAGCGTTATGGTTGTGTAGAACGCAGTTATAATGGGAGATATCTAATAACATTGTAGCAAGCCATTTTCATGGCTCGAAGTGAAAGCCCTTGATATTTCTCGTCATAATTCAAAAGCTCGCCACTGATTGATGAGATTATGGTTGAGCAAGCCGTTTCGTTATTCTTTATTTTGATGGATAATTTAGTAGAAACTTGTTTCTGCCCCCAAATCAAGCGACAATTTTACCTTTTGTGCGTTAAACACCAACAATCATGATGTCGGTAAAATAACACATTGACTAACGTGATGCTCACAATCATTATTGGCTCACGTATCCGGACCCGTTTTTTGGACTCAGTGATTCTCCTTGGTGATGAGTCCTAATTGGTGATTCACGGCTGTATACACATGTGCCTATATACCATCGCACGATGGTCTGAGATTGATTCAAAGAAAGTGACCGAAAATCAGCGAGAAAAAGTAATCAAAAATCATCGTTTTAAGCCTTTCAAGCTTAATTTAAATCTTTGCAGTGACATTTTTAGACTTAAATTACTTATGAAAATTGGTTTCTGTGATAAAAACTAATCTTGAAAATTTATAAATAACGAATGAGGGTCCGTTGTGTACTTTTGCTAGTAGCGTAGCGTGTGATTTGGCAACGTTGCAGTTCGTCCTTATAAACCCATGAAAAAGATCGAGCTATGGGGTGTTCGGTGAACACCTTTGCATCCGACCTTTTATATGGGTTTAAATGGACACATTAAATCGTTGCCAAATTGCACGCTGCGCCACTGACTTTTTCTACAGCAATGTGACACACTGATTCGCTAACGTGAAATTCGGCATAAAATAACGACGCGTGCATCAAAAACTTTCAAAACTCACTCATAAACTCAAGAAATCACTTTCAAACAGCCCGCGCTACACTAGACGCACTATTATCACCGACAGGGCCCTGTTTCACCGTAAGTACAAGTCCGAGTACATGTTGTCACCTAGGGCGCCGCCATCTTGCCGTAAAAATCGATTTTGAGGTTAAATTTTGTAGGTCGTTTCCGGTCGTTTCGTAAACAAACTCGGGCATCGCCGGAAATGACCTACAAAATTAACTTCAAAGCTGCCCCTCTAAAGTTATTGCTCGATGCTTTAAATACATGAAATATTGGATGCGTTTACTGTCTGGTCATTTCTGATTCGCCAAACATTACAATAAATTATAAGAGTTTTATGCATCTAAACGAAACATTCAAATGTGTGTAAGTTGTATTGATGTTTACATAAACGTGGTGGTTCCGTCTGTGTAGAAGTTACTCTTAAAAGCTTATATTTTTAGGTTTGGGTGGTGTTTTCGGGTTATTCGATCTATAGAGGCGTATTTTACCACCTCAAAGTAGGTCGGTTTTGTGTTTTTCACGGAAAATGCCCGATTTTGCGTTAAATTATTGAATATTTAGATGTGAGCCGGACATAGTTCGGTTTTCTCCTTTAGATATGTTATTATACCACTAAGAATGAGTAACATACTGCAATATAGTCACCGAACTATGTCCGGCTCGAGCTTAAATATCAACTTTTTTAATTTCGTGGAAATGGGAAACTTGAAAGAATTCGATTAATATCAATGTAGTAATGCTTATATTGCAACCCTGGCCACCTGTCAAACCATGAAATATGTTTTGCAGGTTGCAAAGATGCAGTTTTATATTATTGTACCTAAATTTTTAGAATTCGTTCAAGTTTTCCATTTTTACGAAATCATAAAAGTTGATATTTTAGTACGAGCCGGACATAGTTCGGTGACTATATTGCAGTATGTTACTCATTCTTGGTATAATAACATATCTAAAGGAGAAAACCGAACTATGTCCGGCTCACATCTAAATATTCAATAATTTAACGCAAAATCGGGCATTTTCCGTGAAAAACACAAAACCGACCCACTTTGAGGTGGTAAAATACGCCTCTAAAGTTCGAATAAACCGAAAACACCACCCAAACCTAAAAATATAAGCCTTTAAGAGTAAGTAGAGCCATTTTACACGAACTTTTAGACCATCTTAAATATTGACCATTTTTGGGGTCAAAAACCGGCCTTATTGACACTCCTCCTTTGGATGCAAGATTATCCCAGAAACAATTACATATTCTAAAGCTGCATGAAATAAGCTATAAGATCACATGATTTTTTTTTCTCAAATTTTCGCAATGGGAAATCTTCCCCTCAGTGACTTTTTTGCCCTTAAATACAGGAAAATTGGATGAAAATGTCTGATTTTTGTGGAAAGATTCTAAAAACTCCCGTCGAGGCTGCCATGGAAGTTCAAAGTGATTTGTTCCAATTTCAGCTTTTTAAAAAACTGACCTGAGACGAAAATCCCACCCCCCCCCCTTTGGTAAGACCAGGATGAAGAAATAAATGTATAAAAATAAGAAAAACAAAACTTGAGTATAGTGTATCAAAACAAGCAAAATTCCATACCGTAAAATTTCTTGATGAATTGTAAATCCTTATACAGCTTCAGAATCACTGCATCTACTTTTTTTTCACTGGTAATGTACACATTAAAATTGGTAATATTCGGTGAAATTATAATCGAGGGCTTGATAATTGGAGGTTTATTAATTGGAGGCCTCATGATACTTGAGAATGAAGAATGTATCTTGGGAGTTTATGATTCAGATGTGAATTAAGTGAGTTAAAAACAGTTTCTTATGATTACAATACAATACACACAAGGAATACCGTAAATCCGTGACTTTCGACAGTAATAATATGTTTAGACTGTACATTTTATGTACATGGATTATCTTACTATTGACTATTACCCGCAATCAAAATCTGGAAATTTTCCACTCGCCTTTCCCCCCGCCCCCTCCACCGCTAAAATATTGATTTGAAAATTGAGCCACTCAAAACAATATTTATGGCTATGAGTTGCATGTTATGCATATTTATATATATATATATATATATATTATTTGATGAGTAAATCACGTTCGCACGAGCGACTGGAGGCGAATAAGCCGAAATACATGAAAATCGAAGACACGGAAATAAAAAAATAATAATTTCAATTCTAAAAAATGAGAATAAAATGCACGTAAACTCACTACACGACTGTACCGGAACGTAATTAAGACTGAGATTGGCCCGCCCACTGATCAACTGCACTGGCGAGAGCGTGATGGTTATGAAACAGATGACTGCGAAAATTTTAAGCGAGTTCGGAAACAGGGACACTCACACCCGTTCCAAATGGGACACGTTTAAGTCGCGGTTGAATTTAGGTTTATCCGGCTCATTACTATTAATTGCACCGGCATAGATTATTCGGCGAGACATGTACAAGCACTCCGCGCACGAGCAGATTTAGAAACGAGGTGAAATCAAAGTCGAAGGAAATCAATTCCATATACCAAATGGATTTGTTGCAGTAATTTTGCTACAACAATATAACACTTTGATTCTAACTTAAACTTCGGCAAAAATATAACGATGCGCATACATTAAAAACGTTCATTACAATCGTTATAATCAGAGCTGCCGTTTTGCGTATAATCAATGCTATTTTTCTATTCACCGATGAATCCACCGGTTGAGGAAAGATTACACAGTTCACTTCTGTGTATGACTGTAATGCACGAAAATACTCTGATCTGTAATCTTTTCTCAATCAGTGGAAACTGCGATACTTAATTAAAATATCCGCAAGTTTTTTTAAAGCCATCGACGACTCCACCGGTTGAGAAAAGATTACGGATGCGAGTATTTTAGTTCATTACAGTAATACACTGAACTGAACTGTGTAATCTTTTCTCAACCGGTGAAATCATCGGTGAATAAAAAAATAGCATTGATTATACGCAAAACGGCAGCCCTGGTTATAATTAACTGAGGAAATCACATCCATTTCAATCAACCCACGAAACACTAGCCATATTTATCACTGACCTACAATTTCACAGACGTTCCAACCACATTCAAATAAACATTGACTTAGCTTGCAACATTTGAATGTTTCCTTTAAATGCATACAATTCGTGTATTATTTTGTAAGTTTTGATTAATCTGCGGGCCGATCATTTTCTTTATCGTTAAACCTATCGTTAAAAACTGTCTACGAGTGATGCTATTGGTCGAAAATTGTAAAACTTGGCTGTTGCTATGGTAACCATCGTTAGGAGTCAGTGGCGTCATTTGAGGGGGGCAGGGTGGGCATTTGCCCCCCCCCAAGGATTTGAAGTCGGCTCAAAACTCAAAAACTGGCACGAATTATATGATGAGCAAAAAAAAAAAAAAAAAAAAAAAGGTCATCAGATTTTTTTGCCCCCCCCAAGCCCAACTTGAAATAATGCCCCTGTTAGGAGTCTCGTTATATAAAGGCTATTTAGGAGTAACCTTTAAAAAACGGACACTATGACGATGGTTACCATAGCAACGGCTAAGTTTTACAATATTCGACTCGTAGACAATCTTAACGATCGGTTTAACGATGAAGTAAATGATCGGCCCGCAGAATAGACCGTACAGCAAATGCAGCCAATATTTCATGAATTGAAAAGGAAACTCCATAATTTTTGACTATCAATTCGTTTACAAGTACACGGTAGTTCTATCTATGTAGTATAGTATGCTCGTGCAAATAGTGACGGTAGTGTAGCACGGGTTGTTTGAAATTGAAGTTATTACCTGAGTTAATTATAACGAATGTTGATGAACCATTTTAATGTGCGCATCGTTATTTTTGTCCTCTTTTACGTAAGAATCAATGTTCTATATTGTTGTAGCAAAAGCACGCAACAAGCCATTTCGGAATCCAAAACGAGAATCAGTGACGTAGCGTGAAATTTGGCAACGTTGGATTTTGCCCGTTTAAACCCGTGTAAAAAGTCAAATTTGAAGGCGTTTACCGAAGACGAGCTCCCAATAGGTTTAAATTTTGCTTGTTTTTATTTAAATGGACCAAATACGACGTTGCCTCATAGCTTGCTTACGCCACTGATGAGAATCAATTCGTCATGATGTGAAGGCACAGAGGTAGTCACGCCTGTCAATTATACCACTGGTTCATACCTGGATTCGGCCAAATGAACTTTTTTTCCCATTTTATTCCGAAAATTATACAATCAATGTAGACTTTAGATGAAAGCGCGCGACCAAACTTCCAAGCAAACGAATTTTGTTTGATGTAGTTTTAATGTTGTTTGACTCGCAAAAATTAATTAAATCATAAAACATTGGTTGCATTCCAATCGGCACGTCTAATCACCGATAAAATGCATCTCAACAACGTTTGAGAAGTAATCATGACGTGGGGAATCGATAATCATTTGCCCAGCTTTGATTTATTCTGCGTTTTCCTTATGGACCAGGTGTGTATTCCTCGGCGAATGATTTATATATATGATCCAACTGATATTAATATGCTAGTGCATAACCGTAGCCATTAATTTTGTCTTTCTCTTTCTTTGCCTATTTCACTACATGTGTTAGAAAAGGTAAAACACAGGGACCGAAGCCAAGTAACAGAGCATCACTCCATCCTTTTCGAACACATGCAGCTAAATGGGCAATGAGAGGAAAAGACACAGAAATACACATTCCTAGAAACTGCTACGTGCTGATGAACCCAAGTTTACCATCGAGCGTCTTCTTTTATTCATCGGTTCTGTTACATGACGTCATCGTCCATAAACCATCGGTGGATAAAAGAACGGTTTCGTTGTTTGTTCCGGTGGGTTTTGTTTTTTTTTTTTTTCAAATGTAACAACAATGAACAAATGAAATGAAAAATTGTTTTCATTGAAAATTTTTGTATTTTACGGAAAACACCCGTTCCGATTACTGTTGAGACTTGAAATTCACGATTGGAACGATAGCAACTAACCAATCAGCAAACACACTTTTTACATTTATAACCTCGCGGGTAATTTAGTACAAACAACCCGAGAATCACCACCGAATATGGAGGTGATTCACGGTTTGTTCTAGTTCTCAACTGGCGAATAAAAGAACGCTATGGTTGACAAGTACGGTTTCTATTTATGAAACAAACCGGTCAGTAAAAGAACGCACTTTCGCAACCAGGATCCCTTCCATCTCTTTCATTTCCCATTTGAATGTATAAGTAGGAAAAGGATGGAAAGAGGGGTTTTTATCCCATTGTCCATCCTTGTCTAACATTCGTTTCTTAATGAAGAAAAGAGAGAGATGAAGAAATACTCTCGTTGCGCTGCTAAAAGAACGGCTCGATTGTTCTCGTGGAAACTGGTATAACAACCGGTGAAAAGAAGAAGACGCTCATATTTTGTCCTCCTCAGACAAGGGATATCCCTTTTTCCACACTCTCATACATTTTTCAGGCACTTTTTGCATAATGGTCACTACTCATCAGTGCAGCTGGTCAGTAGTGGGTAGAGGGGAAATATGGGGGGATGTCAGTCTCAGTCTGACTTAAGTTTCGATCAGGAGGGATTCAAGTTGGTGCAAACTGAATTCCAAAAAATAATTTCAGTTCGGAAGTGGAAGGCTCAGTATCATATCCAGAGAGACTGTAACAAAAAATGACTCATCCAGAATTTATCGAAAACAAAAAAAAACAAGCAGGGAAAATTCCAACACGCAGGTGTTGGAAAAGCGTGCCACTAAAGTCTGAACAGCTTTAATGCTTTTGCTAGCAATGATAATAATTAGACAGCATTCAACATGGAGCTGATCTCGAGAAAATTGAGTCCAAAGTTGAAGAGCTAGCATTCAAACAAAAAACTTGGAATTACTTACGTTTTGATTTCATTCAACTACCGTGTTGTGTTTTTGCATTTCAACACCGGAAAAGTGGAATTTACTATGTAGGAAAGGTACTTAATTTTTAGCGTTTAAAGTGACTTGGTTCCTTTCTTCTTTTTTTTGGCATAATCACGAAAAACGAAACTCTAAGAGAAACCAAACGGCAGAGTTGGTTTAGGTACACTGTTGATTATTTTAAAATCCGTTAATCCGGACTTAAGTCCGTTCCCAATTCTATAAAAGGAACCAAGTCGGAGTTGGTTCCTTACGTGACTCGGATTAAGGTTTAACCTAATCAGCCAAAGGAACCAAGTTCTCATTTTATTTCATCATATGGACAATGACATCAATGAGGCTCACCAGCTCACTTTTACCTGGAATTTTGACGGGAAATAGTTGTTATTATAGAAGAAGCACTTGTTGCTTCGAGATTCAGTATTGCTAGCTCTATCAATCAATAACTCAATTATATCAAAAATGTCACTCGGTTCTTTTGTGACAAGTGCTGTCCAATTGAGCTTGTTTGGTGAGAAATTATGAAAAAAATAAATTTAGATCAGATGTATCTATAAGGAGATGAGTCAAAGGCGTTGTTTTTTTGTGTTTGTTTTTTGTTTTTTGTTTTCAAAACTTTGGAGGGCTCTAGCTCAGAAGAGAAACATTTGCAGCACATACTCATGTAGGAAAATAAAGTCTTATATACTTGTATGTTGACCCCAAAAATACACTCCATAAGTTTGGCACTCAAGTTTTGAAACACCCTGTTCTTGATATTTTGCTCCCCCCCCGCCCCCTTCACAAAAGACAACATCTTGACCATGCACATTTTTAAAATCACAGTTTGACTGTAGAGATATTTTCTCCGCCCCCCCTTAACGAAAAATGGGAGAATGGGTCACCTATCTCTGATGTTCGTCGTGCGCGTGCGCAGATTGTTCGGCTTTACGACTGCAATTTTGGCTTTCTTTATAATGCGTTTTTTGGGTTTATTAGTGGATTTTATGACTATTTGATGCCGCCAATGTAATTTTCAGACAATGTTATATCAGAATCAAAACTCTATAGCACTGTAGCAAAAGTTTGCAACAAACCCATTGAAAGCTGAAAAGAGAAAATTATTTGATAAGGCTCGATCTTTTTTACCCATATAAACTATAGACAATAGATATTTCTAAATCCCTCCACCTTTTAAACGCCTTGTTCAGGGATCAAAAATGAGGTTGCGTTCTTTTGAAGTCAAAAAGTGTCATATTCGGAAAAGCCGTGATTCTAAATAATAAACAGTTTCTTTATCTTTTTTCCGTTTTAGGTGCTGTCAGCACTTATTGCGATTGTCACGATGTAGATACGTAATATGCATAAATGGAACACTTGCGAATTCATGAAACAATAATCCTTTAATATACAGAACTAACCATTTCAAAAGCCCTTCACACATCAAGCATTCTAGGGGTATAGATTAGTAGGTGTGGAGGTTTAAGACGTTTGTGGATTTTAATTCCCCCTCTCCCCATTTCTTTTCTTGAAAAGTATCGAAAGTTTACAGTTAAAACTATGCCATTAGTCACTATAACGCACTGTCATATTATTTCTTTTTTTTTCTGTTGCCGTCGGTCGATATCATTTTTCGTGTTGGAAAAGCAAAGTTCCATATGGACCTATAGTTTCCAAAATTTGAAGAAGCTTCCAGTGAAAAATTTTGTACACACAACGAACTTTTTAGGATAGGTAAATAAGTTATTCCAGAGTCAATTCCATAGCCGCAGCGAGGAAGCTGTCCAGGGGTGGAAGACACGTGACAGCCCCTCTCACTTTTTAGAGCAATTAATGCGAATTTTACCCCTCTGGCTCCCTGTGTTCTGGATTTTAAACACCTATTTTTCAACAAAACGCCAAAAATCTCCTCAAAAATCTCTTGATTCCATCGACGCTCATTGAGGGGCTTTCAATTTGCCAATCCCCCAGAATTTCAAATGTTTCCGATGCAAAGACCTGTTTAGTGTGACGTCATGAAAAAAATTGGTTCCAAACAAAGGCTCCGTCTCACTCGCTCTCGTGGGTTTTCCCATACCAAACACAGTCCAAATTTTCAAATACAAGTGCTAGTAAACAACACGTTCTTTACACGTTGTGTTTATCACACCATTGGGTTCCACGTCCTTTATAAAAATTTCCGATTGTTTCAAAAAATTTTCCGATTGGATATATATTCCCGCGCTTTATTTCCCATAGGAATAATCGAAATTCCATAGAGACAATCGGAATTCGTGTAGATTCAAGCGCGCTGACTATAGCAACGATAGGTCTCATGATTGAAATAAGGCGAAACCATCTATGGTTCTATTCTTACAGTTTTAACAGCCACTTATTTCTCAGTGATAAAATATGAGCCCGCTATCACAAACTTTTTGAAACATCGCGCATCGATGCACAATCACAGTTACATCGAAGAAAGTCCTATGTTTTGTCCTTGTCACACTCACAGTTTCTTATGAGCACAAAATTCTAGGATATAGGCTCATCAGCACCATCACGGCATGTGTTGTACCTCGAACAATAGCTTCGATACGAAGAGAAGTTAGAATGATTGAGTGTCATGGCGGTGATACTACCATAAGAGACCGTGAGTAAGACAAGGACAAAACGTAGAACGTCTTTCGGTATAACTGTGATTGTAAATTCGCTTGTGATCTTTTAGGAATTATGTTACAGTGAAAAGATACTTTAAGGCAAGTGGAATCTAATGGTGCAATAAAATTTGAGAAAACTGTTGGTTAACTAGCATGAATTTGCGTTCGAAAATTTGGATCTGGTAAATCCACGAGAGTGGGCTAGATAGAGCATTTGTTTGGAACTAATTCTGATCGTGACGTCATCACTAAACAGGTCTACTTAAGGATATGAATGAGCCTCTCTCTTTTCTATACCCCTCCCGCTCTTCATCAATACCTCGTCGCTTCTTATCGATGTACCCTCGTCAAACCGAGTTTGACACTTTTACGACGCGGGTCCTGAACGCTTAATGCACCGTGAAGAAATCTTGAGACCGGTGGAGCCCAAAGGCGAGGGGCAAAGAGGGTTTCTGTGAAGAGTGTTTCCACCCCCCTCCTGCCTTGGAATTTCGACTCATAGGTTGGCACAAATGACTTAGGTTGCTGGACCTGTATGGAATTCTCGTTTGAAGGAATTCGACTTTGACGCTTAATAACTTATTGAAATTAACAGGAATACCAAAACTTTTACAATTTTAAGAAAATAGACGCCGAGGCCTCCTGGATTGCAGCAATAAATTAACGATTAATGAAACCAGTTTTAAGAAAATGCGTTTTTAATTTTTCAAACCTTTCCTTCCAAGGTTTTGCCATAAGCAAAGCATTGGACTTATATATTAGATATGAAAATGAAAACAAGAAGCGCACCGTATATATACGGCACGCTTAAAACAGCTTTTGTAGCAAATTAGGAAGATAAACTATGATTGATTTATTTCTTAGAAACTAGTTACAATTTGGCACTTTTTAGGCGTAAATAAACATTCTTGGGCTAACACTCTAACAGGTTAAAAAATGATAAATTTTTGAAAATGGATGTAAATAAGTCAGTAAAAAAAAGAAAACCTTAGAATGATAGCTATATAATCTTTGAGAAGATGTATTAGCCCGGCCTATGTATTCTTATAACTTGACGCTGCCGGTGGTAAGGAACGTAAGAAGTCAACATATTTAATACGGTGTCTGACAGGTGTTGCCTTTTTTTCACAAATGGCTATCCAAATTTCCCATTTAACACAATATTAAAAACAATTACAAAATAAATGGCCGAAAAAACATCACAGACAAGCTAAGGATTAAAATGGGAACTAGACCAACAATAAATAAAAACTTCCGAGACGTTTCGGTGCACTCACAGTACCATTATAAATCGGAAACTTATAAAAATAAAATAAAAACAAAATACTCAGAACGAGCAGCAGCGCAGCACGTACTCCACAAAGTTGGATGAGGGACTGATTAACAAAATACCGCAATAACTGGAGGTATGCAACACTCAACTTTTCCACGTCTGCCCGGTAGTTGCATATGGAGTCTCTGTTTTTTAGAATGTGAATCATTTCTAACACAGCTCTAGCATTGTAATTTTTCTCCTGTGCTAGCACGTGGATGTTATCAAATTAGACGGATGACCACACACTTCCTGATGCTGATAAAGAGTAGTTTTACCATCAATATTGTTATGTTTGTGACCAAAAATCCTTTTAATGAGCTGTTGCCCTTTTGTCCAATGTTATATCCCATACCAACCGTTAACTAAAGGTTAACTACTGATTGAGGCTCTGTTGCGTTTTTGTTGGTCTGTTTTGTTTATGTAACCGATGTTGCGGTATTTTGTTAATCAGTCCCTCTTCCAACTTTGTGGAGTGTGCTCCTCATTCTGAGTATTTTATTTTTAAGTATTTTATTTTTATAATTTTCGGATTGATAATGGTGCTGTGAGTGCACCGAAACGTCTCGGAAGTTTTTATATATTGTTGGTCTAGTTCCCATTTTAATCCTTAATTTGTCTGTGATTTGACACAATGTGAAATTTGGATAGTTTCTGCCAAGAATGGTAGCACTGGTGTCTGACATAAAGCTAAAGCCACAGCGTAATCAGCAGTAGCGGCCCGTGAGATTTGGCAACCATGCATTTTTCCCACTTAAACTTAGGTAAAAAATCGAATCAAGCGGAGGCTGGCAGCCTCCTCGAGTTTCGATTGTTTTCCATGTATTTAAATGGGATAAAAACACTGTTGCCAAATCGCACGAGCCGCCACTGGTAATCAGCCGATGTGGTTATCTTGACATTGTCAGGCAAAAAGTATCCGAAATGGATTGATCATTAGGGCTTACACAGAGAAACAATGAGTCAGATTTTGATTGTTAAAGAGGTACGTTGATTTTGTACCTCAACGGACCGAAGTGATGTAAAGAAACAAAACTTTGATCTTAAGCAACGGGTCTGTTGCAAACTTTTGCTACAACGATTGAGAGTGTTTAATCTAATGTAAAATCAGAAAGCCACGAAATGACATAATAAACTCACAAGAAGCGTTTAATGGAATCCAAGATGGCGGCAAAATATCGAGCAATCCGTATGCATGCACCACGAACATTCAAGGATAGCCAACCTCACAACATCGATCACAACCAATCACAACGTAAACAAACACATAACCTCTACCTCCAATGAGGTTGTAAACGTTGGCAATCCTTGGATGATCACGGTGCATACATTCAGATTCCTCGATATTTTGCCGACATCTTGGATTTCAATAAACGCCTCTTGTGAGTTTGTTATTGTATTTCATGACTTAATGATGCCACCAATGGACTTTTCAGGCGATTTTACATTGGAATAATAATTTGTTATCGTTGTAGCAAAAGTTTGCAACAGACCCATTGATTAGGTTTTTTTAAAACACCCTAGAGTACAGAGATCGATAAAAAATTATTGCTCTCTTTCGTAGAGCTTCTTCTGTTATCCATCATCTCACTCCAAAGTTGGGATCACAATCCACTTGTTGAGATTAAAATCAGTTGAGTCGCGTGCGATCTGACAGCGCTGCGCTTTGTCCATTTAACTTCGTGGAAAGTATCGATTCGAAGGAGTGCAAGGTGCACCTCGTATAGTTCGACCTTTTTTATGCATTTAAATGGACAAAAAAAAATCGTTGCCAGATTACTTGCTTCGCCACTAATCAAAAGTGGCCAAATCCATTTTATACTCTTAGATAACAAGTAAATATTTTGAATGAAAATACGCTTCAGAAAATTTCGAGGAGAAGCTTTTATTTAAGACATGGTCAAAGGAATGTCATGTTGCCAAAAACAAACAACAGTTTTTCGCAACTTTTTCTGAAAGTTTGAATAAGGGGAATCAGCCAGTTTTGATTGCAAAAACTTCATTTCTGCAATGAAAAAAATAATTCCTAAATTATAGTGATTATCACCAAAAGTACAACGATATGTGAACCTTAGGAAGTCTAGTACTTTGACCAGAAAATGCTGATGTTAAAATCAGAATGTAGTTATAGAACTAGAATTTCCTTAAAAATTTTAAGAATTGTTACAACTGAAAAAAATCAATTGTTAAAGCAACAATTCAAAATTTGCTGATTTAACAAAATTTGAAAGTTGCTAAAGCAACCAGGGTTTTCTGTTAAGTTAACAATTTATTTGCTGAGTTTACAAAAATAGTTGTTATATTAACCGCATAGTGGTGTTCTTTAAACAAAAAAGACATTGCCAATTTAGCAATTTTAAATAGTTAAAAACATACAGAACTTATTCCAATTAGTTGATCTAACAATTCAGCTTGTAATATCAGCAAAATAAATTGCTGACTTTACTTACTCATTTGTTATTCCAGCTATGAATTGTTATTTTTACTATTTGATTTGCTGGTTGGGCAAATTTGTTGTTAAGGTAACAAAATGAATTGCTGATTTAGCATTTGAGTTGTTAATTTAACAAAATCATAGGTTAATTTAGCAAATCATTTAGTTCTGTACTTTTTTAACTATTTATTTTTTTCAGTAAAAGACAAGAATTCTGGTGCCTGTACCATCTCTTGAATCGGTTCACATATCGTCATGTTTCTGGTAATCTTTTATTTTTCAGTGTGCTTTCTCACAACTTATGACTTTTTCTTAACAAACGCAAGGAATGAATTGAACAAAAATTGACCGATAGCTGTAAGTACCATTTGGCGCATGTATTGTGCTGCTTGCATGAATATGAATCCTGCAATCGTTGACAGTGTCCTGGCCCGAACTGAAAAATAAAAAAGAAACCCAAGCATTGTACTTACAATCCGTGAATTCATTGCTGAAGTAACAAACAAATGAAAAAGCTCGTCACACACAGCTTATAGTAATGAAAAACCTTCCAGAATAAAAGAGAACAACCATATAGATCATCGTTATTGAATCATTGAAATAGCACATTAAAAAACTCACCATTTGTTGCTCTTTAGATGGAACCTCCTTTATAATCCTTAAAATCCTTATAAACATAAAATTTAAATTGGGGAAATCTCAAGAGTCCTGAAGTCAATGCCAACGCAAGGCATACCGCGGATACAGGAATTTTTCCTTCTCTCTCTCCTTTCATTAGATCGTGTCAGCGGCGCGGCGGCTCATGCTATTTGGCAACAGTGGTTTCCCTCCATTTAAATCTATGTAAAACAATCGATTGCAGGTGAAGCGCTGATTCTCTGTCAAATCGATTGTTTAACATAGAATCAAATGGAGGGAAAACATTGTTGCCAAATCGCACGAGCCGCCGCTGGATCGTGTGCGTCAGAAAAAGACGGATATAGCGCCTAAAGTCAAGTGATGGGCTCTTCTGCTGTCCTTTCTTGTACATTTGTTTAACCCTTTAAAAACCAGATTAGGTTGTAAGATCGCTACTCATCCGTTTATATAGGGAAGGTAGTTAACTGTTCGTACTCTGAGGAGTTGGAATTGCCTATACGATAAATTGAAGGCGCCCGACGAAATCTTATCTTGAAAGGGTCTACATCGATCGTCGTGTTTATTCGGAATCGTGAGACTGGAACAATGTTAAAAAGACTAGAGAGGAAAAACAGGTTAGCTTGGGCTTAGTTCATAAGGGGTTAAATGGTTGTCAAGGAGAGAGAACGACAAATTCCAGTATTTGCCTGTATCACGAAATGAGATTTTTTCGCAGACTCTCTGAATTGCACCTTCAAAAGTTTGAACTGTCTCCGAATAGGAGCATGCGTCCTTGTTTCGTTTAGCTGATCTCATGCTAAAACAGTTACGCTGACTTTGTCAAAGGTAGATGGAGAACAGGTATGCACAATACTCTGAGCAGTGTTGCCAGATTGGGGTGAAAAAGCCGTACGCTTAACATTGATTTAAATGGGGACGATACGGCTTTTTACCCTCGATCTGGCAACACTGACTCTGAGGTCGGCTCCGATTGGTTCGCCAAAAAAGCGAAACTGCGCCGCCATTTTTCTTACCGCGCAATTCAAACTGAGAATTTGCACGGCAGTGGAAGTGGCGGTAAACTAACATAACCACCATCACAAAATGTTGAACAGTAATCTCTAATTATAATTATAATCCACAATTGGAGAGATGAAAACACACACTCGTTAAATTCAAAATTATACATAATCACCTTTGACCCTTTCATGGACGCATTTTGAGATTATATGTTTTTTTTGAGATTTGATTAAACCATTCAAAAGAGGACAATGGGTACGTTGCAAACTATTGGTACAGCGCTACAGAGTGTTAAGTCCAATGTAAAATCGCCTGAAAAGTTCATTGGTGGCATCAGAAAGTCATAAAATGCGATAATAAACTCACAAGAGGCGTTTAATGAGATCCAAGATGGCGAACAAATATTGAGCAATCTATATTCATGCACCGTGAACATCTAAGGATGGCCAACGTTGACAACCTCACTGGAGGTAGAGGTTATGATGTGCTTGTTTACGTTGTGATTGGCTGTGTTCGATTTTGTGAGGTTGGCTATCCTTGGATGTTCGTGGTGCATGCATACAGGTTGCTCGAAATTGTTTGCCATCTTGGATTTCATTAAACTCCTCTTGTGAGTTCACTATCGCATTTTATGACTTTCTGATGTCACAAATGGACTTTTCAGGCGATTTTACATGAGATTAAACACTCTTTATCGTTGTAGCAAAAGTTTGCAACAGACCCATTTTTTTATGAGCTTTGATGGGTTACACAACTTTTTTCAAAATTTCCATTTAAAGTCCATTAAATCCTATGCAACAGAAAATGGTGCATATGTGTGTGTACCACTTACCGTGGAGGGGTTGAAAGCTCCAATAACATTTGGAAACCTAATAAGTCCCAAAATCAAGATGGCGGCTAAATCGCTTTTT